>JAUCNQ010122705.1:0-10494 GCA_032352715.1 Bougainvillia muscus
TTATGTGTTACAATAACACTTCATCTAAGATGAAAATGAAGCGAATTGCTAAGCGAATTTTTGAGACGGTCCCTTATTATGTACAAAAACACTGCTTCTGTAATGAAAATGCTTCGTATTATGATAACTCCATTGAGCGTTACCTACATGTATGTTAACAATTCTCAGAACGTTCTTCGCTGTATTTGTCAATACAGTAGTTCCGTAAGGAACCGTCTAGAAAATTCATATCGCAAATCTTACCATTTTCATCACGGAAGCAGTGTATTTGTGCATCTTTATAAAAATAAAAATTGTACGATTTGTGATATTCAGTAATGTCGATGTCTGTGAAAGTTTCCAAATTATCAAAGAGATTGAATTATTTAAGGAATTCTTATCACACATCGTACCAATTGCATCACAGATGAGGCGTCTCTGTACCTACTAGTACAAAGACACTTCTTCTGAATGAAAATAAGTACGATTTTTCCAGATGAAAAAATCTTGCAATGTCAAAAAGTAAAAAAGTACAGGGGAAACTTTAGGGTTCGTCTCAAAAAATTCGCTTTAATTCGCTTTACAAATTACGTCATTTTCACCTCGGATGAAATGTTATTGTGCATACAAAGTATGCACAATAATACTTTATCTGAGATGAAAATTGACAGGAATATAAAGCGAATTCTTGACGGTTGCTTATTTAGCTTCACATGTTGCTTCTTCTTTTAAGATTAAAGTTGAACCAATTTATCAAGTGACTTTTTTTAGGCAGTTTATCTAAAGGTTTATCTAACAAATTACTGACGTCGACAAAACGAAATGACGTCATTGTTCCACTTGATAAGTATTATGACTACCAAGGGATTGTTTTACAGAATTCGTGTTGTTTATACACCAGGAGAAGTGTAGTTGTGTATACTTTGTGTATGCAAACGCACTAACCCTGAGGTAAGAAATGGTAGGACTGAAACCAACTTTTGACAAGATCCCTTAAGATAATTCCATTTGGTTTTAGTGTGTATGCGGGGACTAATCCAGGTCTTTTGAGCGTCTGAAAATCGGACGCTGCCCTTTTGAATTATGATGGTGGAAGTGCCCTTTTTATGTAAATAGTCGTAAAAATAGCTATTTATGAAAGAAAAGTATATTTAGGGCAATTTTACATAGACATTGCCTTGACGCTGCCCTCCTATCCTAGGTTAGACCCGTGTATGCAAATATGGCAGTATTTCTATAGTGTATGTCTATTTGATTTTTCAGTGTATGTAAATATGGTAGTGTTTGTATAGTGTACAGACCTTGAATAGTTCTACCCCTTGAATAACAAAGAAGAAATTGCCCCTTTTTTTGGTAAAATATTCTTAAAAATTCCCCTTATTCAACTAACCCTGAGTGTATGTGGCAATGTTTTATTCATTTATTAGTTTTGTATTTTCAGGATATTAATGTGTTATTCTGAAACTATATTTTCGGTTGTAAATTAAGTGTTCTATAGTGTACATTGTTACGGTAAGGGACCGACCAAAGAAGAAATACAAATTACAAATTGTTGTATGTAAATTTATATCAATTTTCATTCAGAAGAAGTGTCTTCTTGTGATGATAATGCGATGCGAATTTTGTGTACGGTCCCTTACGTTGTTATCATGAAACCGTTTCGTAACGTTGTTACGCTGTCAACGTCTTGTACCAATGTTTTTATGATGTCAACGTCTTGTAACAATGTTTTTACGATGTCAACGTCTTGTAAAAATGTTTTTACGATGTCACCGTCTTTTATTCATGTATATATATAGGTAAAGCTAGGAGACACAACCACTGCATAAAAACCGGGATAATCCGTTTCGGAGTATATATGATTATTTGACCTTTAAAAAAAATGACATTTAGAGAAAATCTGTCCGGGATGTTTCTCTAAATGTCAAATAATCATATTTAATCCGAAATAGATAATCCCTATTGTGAACGGCATTATGTTTGTTAAACAAATGATAACCAGCCTTGTTAGGCTAGTAGATAGACACGTGATTTTAAACGTTCCTGACCGTTTTTTACAATAACCCTTTATTCTGAGAAGTGTGCATACGAAAGGCACTTAACCTGTGGTGAAATTCTTAATTTACATTCTTATGTTTTCTTCAGCTTCCGTCTTTATCTTTCATCTTAGCAGAATTTTCTTTATCATACAAAGTATGCGCAAATACACTTCTCCTAACTGAAAATTGATAGGAATTTAATACCCTTAGATACTCCTTAATACCCCTTTAATACCTATTGTACACAAAATAGTCACACATGCTTTACAATCCTGCAGCAAAATGCTACAGGCTGGATAATTAAAGCATGTATGTCCATTTAATTGGACGCTAGTCTAATCGCATTCTTTTTTATAACGTTCCGGTTTTACCTTTTTTTCCCGGGCTTAATAAACACTAACATTCATATCTATACTTGTGGTCCGGCATTTATCTTTTTTTCTTTCTCATTCATGGTTGGTGTTTAAGGTGTAATAGTAGTATTTTAGTAGTCTTGTTTTTACCAGCACCTTTTGAATATGAAATCGCAGTATTTTTGAAAAACACACACTACTTGCAATGCTACCTGCATGGTTTTATTAGGTTTCTTCTGCGACTCTTTATAGTGTCTAGCGGTAACACAACGGTTGCACACGATTTAATATTTCTGCAGCAAATGCTGCATGATTGTTTAAGCATGTGTAACCATTTTGAGAACACCTGATATTAAAAGTTAAAGTACCGTGTATCCTCTAATTAGCTCCCAGTGACGTATACGGAACGATTTTGGACCCAGTGCACCAGTTGGGCGCCCAAACCTATGTCCCCAAACTCGAGCATGACTGTAAGTGTTTTAACTTGCCTGTCAAGCAAAGACTAAATAATGATCTCGATTTCAAGTTCATGTCTAACCATGAGTACATTCGTAAGTTATTCCCAATGATAGTTCAATTTAGAAATCGAACAATTATTGTTAACAAAATGTTAAAACGAGTTCTCTTGGTGAGTAGCTATTTTTCGTGATAAATGTTAGCACAATGCTGTTTTATTTGTTTCAAATTTTCCCTACAACCTAGTTGGGGCCTCGCTAATATAGCTACCGTACTACCAAACGGTGTCCCCTAAAAAACCAATAGATACGTCACGCCCCGGTGCTTATTTAATTTCTGAGCCCTAGCCCCCGGCGCTTATTAGAGTGGGCACTAAAAAGAAGGCGGCAATAATAAAATTTTCCCTTAAATATGAAAAGTACAAAAAAATATTAATGAAGTTGTTGTGCGAAACAATTTTTCAGTCAAAATTTTCCTTCGAACTAATTCTTGAAGACAGAAGAGCACGTAAATTACTTTAAAATTACTATAAAAGTAAAGAGAATGTTGTATTTCACGAACCCAGTATAGGCAATTAGTTTTCCTGCATGATCTATAGCTATCGTTTCTAATAAGCGCCGCATTTGTAGGTGTGGCTCTTATAAAGGGGCGCTTATTAGACAAGGTGTCCACCAACCTGGAAATCTCAGGGAATAAAATTTCCCTCAGGGAAAACCTGGAAAACTCAGGGAATCTTGAATAATTATTTTGGCTCAGAATATGCATTTTCCGGGGTTCTGCAATGGACACCCTGTTAGAGGGCTTGTGCTTATTTGAGGCCCGACGCTAATAGAGGAAATACTCTATTTTGAATGTTTTGACTTACAGAATGATTGGCTTGGGGAACAGAAACATTTTTCATTTAGTTTTATTAAAATATGATTTCACTTCTTTTACTTCTCCAACTCACAACAACTTCATACTGTCTTAAAAAACATCTATCTGATGACGACTTGACAATATCAACAAACACAATCAGCGCTGGAGATGTACCCTTATATCATGCATTTGGTCCTTATGATCAATTCACATCACGTGGCATAATAGCATTTAAAAGTGGAAGAGCTGCTAGTGTAATAAATAATGAACTTTCAACCGAAGATATGAGAAAATTACAAAAATTAGCCTCAGAGGATGGATTGTATTTTATCAAAACTCCTTCAAAGATTGGTGAAATGTTTTCTGATAGTGAGAAAAATTCAAGTTATGTTTCTACCTTTGTTAAAGCTTGTTATTTATATGGTTCGAACTTGCAAGACTCGATAACACTCGCTATAGATTATTCTGGTAATATTATTGGCTTAAATATTGTTTCCCCTAAGAGTACTTGTCTTGATGTCTCACAACCGTATGATATTTTCAATTCAACTGTGCAAGTACAAATTCAGGTATTTAAAGTGAATATACAGCTAATATTTAGTCTTCGATAGGTGTAGGATTTGTAACATATTGCAATGCCTATTGAAGTCTAAGTTTACGCTTAATATACGTTGATGCAATTTTCAAGATTTTGTGTAGTTTGAAACCTGCAAGCGCCATAGACGTAGATACTACTTGCATCCGTATTAAGATCCTTCCTCTCGGCTATGCTGCATCATTGACCGACCTATTCTACTCTATTAAACTTAAATAACAGTTGTTCCCGCAAGAGGGTGAAGTATGTTTGGGTATACGATGAAGCCAGTATTCTAAAGTAAAGTGTATGCATTCGATCCAGTAAACATTAAGGAGTTAACGAAAAATCTAATAAAACTGGTCATAAGGAACCGTCTCAAAAATTCGCTTCATAAATTCGCTTCATAAATTCCCTTCATTTCTGTCAATTATCATCTCAGATGAAGTATTTTTGTGAATACTTTGTATGCACAATAACACTTCATCTGAGGTGAAAATGAAGCGATTTGTGAAGCGAATTTAAGCGAATTTTTGGGATGAACCCTAACGTTGCCTAGTGAACAGACATGGTGTTTGAAAGGATTTACATACTAAGTCAAATCAACTGTTTAACTTTAGGTTGCAGGAGCTACCCCAGACACTCAAACATTTGTCAAGAAACTAGAACAAGAAAAATCAGATCAAAGAGCTGGTAAAGGGAAAGACAGCCAATCGTTTTTAGCAAAATATTGGATGTATATTATACCATTTGTGTTATTGTATATGTTCAGTTTACAAGCGGAACCACCGGCTGAAGGTGGAGGTGAAAGTGAATAAATGATTCAACCTGGGCAGTATGTTTTGAGTTTCTGGTGTGCTTTGCTTTAAATTTCTACTGCTCTTCATGACTTTTATGATGGAGTTCTCCTTTCTCGAACTTCCATCTATGACGAAGCTGTCTCTCCTGGAACCTCAATTTAAGCAACTCACTATAAAGATCTACAACGACACCAGGAAATCGTTACGAAATATATGTATGCAGTTCACATGTGAAAATGCTCTCTATGTGCTGTATGTTCCATTGCGTACTGGACAGGATTGGGATGATTAGCCGTATTCGACCAGTAGGTTGAAATTGTTGTAATTGATTATTCGTGCGTTCCTCTGACATTTACAGATAGCTAAGCAATATGAACTTGCGTTTTTCACCTGTTCGCAGACAACGACGATCATTATTCTTAACGTCATGGCAACTATAAAAAGGATTATTGTAGTATTCTCTTATCAAAGTTTCTTAGTCACAACAGCTTTCAATATTCCGTGGAGAAAAAAGTCTTTCAAGTGACGCAAGTTTAATCTTACATTATTAACATGGGTCTGGGGATGACTTTATGTGGACGTTCTTGTATTAGTCTAATCATTGTGTAACGTTGTGGATCGTTCTAAACTCTGTGCGATCTCTGTCTCCGAAATCCTGTAAGATCCATTACCTATAATAATCACACGTATTTTTTAACAACCATGCTACAATCACTGCAAGATTCTGAAAGCTTGTGTGACCACCTTCTTTAGAGTACCAGGCTCGGTGAATTTTTATTAAGTTACACTATGTTCACTTAGAAGTTTGTTTACAGACCCTGAAATGCTTGCTTTGGCAGCGAAGTTTCACACTGTGTCTCACACAGTGTCTCACACAGTCTAATGCATGATGATTAAAATGTAAAAAGTATGGTTTTATTCGATTGTTTAAGCATGGGTATAGCATCTACCCTTTGTGAGGGGGGGGGGGGGGGGGTTCAAGATTCCAATGGTCAATTTGAGATGGGGGTCACAGTTTTAAGATGTAGTGAGGGGGGACTAAAAGGAGGATGTATCAGTTAGCTCCTTTTATATGGGGGCAATTGGATTTTTTCTTAGTTCCGAAAATACAGTAGTGGCACAGTGGTAACACATTGCGTGCATAATCAAGAGGTCACAGGTTCAAATCCAGGCAGAGAATCTTCTCAGTGCCACGTCTCTGAAAATACAGCGGTCAACCTGTTCCTCTGTAAGGTAGTGATTGCCATGTTTCATAGTCATAGGGTTGGCAGAAGGGTACAGACGGATTAAGAACTTAGGAGGGCTTTATGTAACTCCCCTCTAGTAGTGGCTATTTGTGTAAAGGACGAAGAATAGTGATAGCCTTGGGAGAAGTGAAGAACTTAAAAAATAAAAATGAAAAAAAGGATATGCCTTGTTCCCTGAGAGTCCCGTAACGGCGCCGCCGCAAGGGCTGGATGGCTTTTTACTAAATAGAGATTTCTTTTCTTGCGTTTTCCCATTTTCGACTCACAATGATTTATTCAGCCTGAATACTTCCAAATGGCAGCGCCGTACCTGAAATCCTATATCCAACTTATATTACTTGTTATAGTTTCTTAACACTCGGGGTCATAGTTAACGTTCAGAACTATTTATGCAGTGTCCAGTAGTGTATTAATAGTTAGTTTTGTTTTTTTGGACAGTATGAAACATGAAAAGAGGAGAGTGGAGGGGGGGCAACCGGTCTTAGTTCCAGGGAAAAAAGAAAATGGTGAGAGGGAACCAATTTTTTTATCAATGGGCATTTTACGTACACCCGATACTAAAAGTTAAAATATTATGAGTGTTTCTTGACTTACTTGGTAAGCAAAGAAAACACAAACATTTTTCATTTAGTTTTATTAAAACATGATTTCACTTCTTTTACTTCTTCAACTCACAACAACTTCATACTGTCTTAAAAAACATTTATCTGATGACGACTTGACCATAGCATCGAGCACAATCAGCGCTGGAGATGTACCCTTATATCATGCATTTGGTCCTTATGATCAATTCACATCACGTGGCATAATAGCATTTAAAAGTGGAAGAGCTGCTAGTGTAATAAATAATGAACTTTCAACCGAAGATATGAGAAAATTACAAACATTAGCGTCAGAGGATGGATTGTATTTTATCAAAACTCCTTCAAAGATTGGTGAAATGTTTTCTGATACAGGGGAAAATACAAGTTATGTTTCTACCTTTGTTAAAGCTTGTTATTTATATGGTTCGAACTTGCAAGACTCGATTACACTCGCTATAGATTATTCTGGTAATATTATTGGCTTAAATATTGTATCCCCTAGAAGTACTTGTCTCGATGTCCCAGAACCGAATGATAGTTTCAATTCAACTGTGCAAGTACAAGTCCAGGTATTTATAGTTCTGTATGCAGCAAATTTAGTATATGATAGGTGTTGGAACAGTTGTGAATTTAGTCTTCGATAGGTGTTGGAATTGTATAACATATTACAATGCCTATCGAAGTCTAACTTTATACTAAAAAAGATGTTGTTGTGTTTTTAAAGATTTCACATTCTTTTTAATACCAATTATTTTCCATCCAAGATCCACTATAAAGAAATTTGACACCCGCATCATTTACCGATCGATCTATTTTACATTACAGTGGAGGGAGTTTGCTTCCTAACTCTTTTGCTCCGGCAGGAAGTTTATTCCATGCTAATTATGCTCTAAAATCAAGCCTTAGGCAGTATGTACACGATTCAAGCCTAAGGCAGTGTGTACACGATTCACACGAACTGTAACACCTGACCGTAGGCTATAAGAGACATCTTTTTGGTGAATAGTGTCCCACACTATTGAACTTGTTGAGAGTTTTGAAAGCTTCAAGCATTAATATACTTTTTAAATGCTACACACGAAGATTTCTTGTATTGTTTGGAACTGATTCAGTTTTGAGAAGAGCATCCTCAAAGCTCAGATTAAAACAGATTAATTTTGCACACAAGGCTCTGCAGTGTGTGGTATTAATGAGATTGTGAGCTCTCTTGCTGCAAAACATCCATATAAGAGGATAGTGTTGTTAAACATAGATGAAATGTACGTTTTAAATAAAATATCTATCTGTGATAAACGTAAATTTCCTCGTATCCTCAAGAGAGCTAAAGTTTTTGTCGGCAAACCTCTCTAATATGGGGATAAAAGGACAGTTTACTATCAATGGTAACACCTAGTAGTTTAACTTCATTGTAGATTTAACATTCGAGAGCCTATTTTTACAGATAATGAGTTATTATCCATCATGCTGTTCCATTCAAACCAGTCAATGACAATGACAATGTCCTCTTCCAGTTGGGCGAGAACATGTTCAATATCAGTGCCGTACGCAGATACTGTGTTATCATCTGCAAAGTTACATGTGCTGCCATCACTCACGAAGTACAGTAAATCATTAATGAAAATGTTAAATAATATCGGTCCAAGAACAGAACATAAGTAGGATATAAGTAAGAACATAAGTAGGATACGCCAGATGAAATGCTGGTAAGACACTAATGTAATAAAATTACGATGGCCCCTTAACCACGACAAGGTTTGTAGTCACTTAAATTCTAACTCAAATCAAATGTTAATTTTAGGTTGCAGGAGCAGCCCCAGACACTCAAACCTTCGTCAAGAAACTAGAGCAAGAAAAATCCGATCAAGCAGCTGGTAAAGGGAAAGACAATCGATCTTTTATTGCAAAATATTGGATGTACATTGTACCTGTTGTGTTAATGCTTATGATCAGTTCGCAAGCGGAAGCACCGGCTGAAGGTGGTGGTGGTGGTGGTGGTGAATGAACTATTCTACCTGGACAGTATTACTTACTGGAAAACAAATTACAATTTGTACATCACCTATTTTGAGATGTTTTAGGGAACGTCCACAAAATTCGTATCGCAAATTGAACTATTTTCATCACAGAAGAAGTGTTTTTGTGCATACTTTTTATGCCCAAAGACCCTCCTTCCGTATCAAAATTGATACGAATTCCCATACGAATTATGGACTTTCCCTTAGTTAGTACTCGTACAATTTTCGTTTACTACGTCTGTTGTTCTCCACGGTGTTATTTTAGTGAAAATGCGTGTAATAATGACGAAGATGCCCTTTCTCGAATCTCCATTTAAGTAACCGATCTCCATTTAAGTAACCATTTAAGTTTAGTACCCACTAGAAACTTTAGTGATTTTAAAGTGCGATTTTAAATTTTTTAAATCAAAGAACAAACATTTTTGATATGTGATTTTAAATTTTAAGTGACAGGTATTAAAGATAAAATCATACCGGCACCCAGCATGTTTTAAGTTAAGAACAGCATTTAAAATCACTTAAAATTACTAGTGGGCACGAAGCTTTAAGCAACGAACTACAACGACATTAGGAAATTCTTACAAAATATGTATATATATTTTACGTGTAAAGACTGGGTTATTTGAGGCTATACGAAAGATCACGACCTTGTGAGTTCTTTGATACGACCTAATAAGCAGTGACACTAATCATCGCAGATTGTTGTAGGTCACCAATCTCTTCCTGGGATCTTAAATCTTTTAATATCCATTAACGGAAATGATCACACATGCTTTAACAAGCATGCTACTATCTCTGCAGGATTGAGAAATCTTGTTTGACCAACATTAATAGAATGCATCCTGCGGTAAAACTCAAACCTCGTGTTTGCGTGTCTCACACTATTCTTTTTAGATGTGTGATATGTCTCTCCATCTATGGTCTCTCTAATGCATGAAATTCAAAAATGATCACACATACTTTAACATTAACAGTCTACGATCATAAAAGCAAATGGTGTTTTATGGTATTTATGACCATTTAGTGGAAAAACACGATCTAAAGGCGGGTTTCCACTAGGCGAATTTTTTCGCCGTTACACATGCGCAGAAGAGTTTTTTCTGCATTGCTGCATGAATTCGCTGCGAATTTCTTCGGCGAAAAAATTAGTAGGATCCATTTCAACTTTTTCGCCGCTGCATAAATTAACCAAAAAAAATCCCGCAAAAAATGGTGATTAAACAGAACGTTTGTTTTGTTTGCTTATATTTCGTTCGATCGACAAGACTTTAGTCTAGTGGAAATCAAAAAATTTTAATGACGAAATTTTTCTGTGCGCACAATATCGCACGAATAAATTCGCCTAGTGGAAATCCGCCTAAAGATGCGTTGTAGGCAAAGATATAAAGTGATTCTTATATGTTTTAATCAACATCCTCTTAGAAAAATAAGAATTTCGCTGTGCATTGGGAACCGTCCGTTCGTATCAATATACATACAGAAGAAAGTGTCTTTGTGCATGCATAATATTACCTCGGTCACCTGTATTGACCTCGCAAGCTCGGTACAATACAGGTGACCTCGGGCAATATTTTCTGGTAAAGACGCGA
>JAUCNQ010122716.1:0-10493 GCA_032352715.1 Bougainvillia muscus
TATGTTTTTATTTCCTAAGAAGTATCGTAGGTTAGAATTCGATTTATTTTTCTTTCTTTCTTCTCGTCATCACAGTAGCCATATTGTATAGGTACATTGTAAGTATATAGTAGGCGATATTATAAGTGTGTCAGGCGGCCTAAACAGAAATTTGTTTGATTTAGTTGTACATAGCGACCTCAAAATAAACACTTCGCCTGTGATATCTGCTCGATAAATGATGGCTAGAAACCAAGGGATCAGAGGCAGATGAGAGCATGTGTTTACCTAGTCAAAGCATTGGAATGGAGATTCATAGCATACTCAAACTCATTAATTCTAATCGTTCTCTGTATGATGATGGATACAGAAAGCTATTAAGAATTAAAACTTTTAGCTCTTCCTCGTGTTGCTCTGACTAGGGCTGGATCCGCTACTGGGGAAAGTAAGATAAACCAGTGAATAACAGAATTGGTTGGATTAGTTGTACATAGCGGCCTAAAAATAAACGCTTCACCTTTGAAATCTACTCGATAGATGATGGTTATGCAACGGGATAGTAAAATAAAGCGGTGAATAACAGAATTTGTTTGGTTTAGTTGTACATAGCGGCCTCGAAATAAACACTTCACGTTCGAAATCTACTCGATAGATGATGGTTATGAAACCAAGGGACAGTAAGATAAAGCGGTGAATAACAGAATTTGTTTGACTTAGTTGTACATAGCGGTCTCAAAATAAACACTTCAACTTTGAAATCTACTCAATAGATGATGGTTATGAAACCAAGGGACAGTAAGATAAAGCGGTGAATAACAGAATTTGTTTGACTTAGTTGTACATAGCGGCCTCGAAATAAACACTTCGTCTTTGTAATCTACTCGATAGATGATTGTTATGAAACCAATAGATAGTAAGATAAAGCGGTGAATAACAGAATTTGTTTGATTTAGTTGCATATAGCGGCCTCAAACTAGACACTTCGTCTTTGAAATCTACTCAATAGATGATGGTTATGAAACCAAGGGATAGTAAGATAAAGCGGTGAATAACAGAAATGGTTTGATTTAGCTGTACATAGCGGCCTCAAAATTTTCAACCTTGATCGCAGGGCATTATGTTCCTTTCTGATTTGCGCGACGTCGAGACGTAAATAATACACTTTGCGTATTTAATTACTATTCGATTAGACTTTAAGTTGTTCTTTAACGTGCGAGTGTGAAGCGCGAACGAAATTGAGTGATTTCCGCACGGCTTTTAATTACGCTAAAATGCGCTTCCTATGCGTCTGGAACACTAAAATCTGCGACTCCAGTCTACTACTCTATAATATGATAGATAGAAACCAAGAGAAAGTAAGATAAAGCAATGAGTAGCAGAATTTGCTGAATTTAGTTGTACATTGCGGACTGAAAATAATATACAGTCTGTTTTAATTATTTGTCCATATATATTTTAGGATAAAAAAATCGCGAATTGTTTGCATTTTCGCAGCATCAATTTTCGCGAATGATCAGTTTTAACCGGCATTGATTTTCGCAAAATGAACAATCAAACGTGTTTTTTTGTCAAGAATTTCGAGATAGTTTCAAATAACTTCAAATAGGAGCTTTATTGGTGGAAAAAATCCAAAAAATTACGAATGTCAAGTTTTTAATTTATTTCGCGCATAAATATTCGCGAATCGCCATATTTGAAAAAGATTTCGTTTTATATTTTTAAAAAGCCTAAAATTCGTGAAATTCGGGAAAATTTCTGCTCCTAAAGCAGTAGTAATAATAATCGTCGTATAAAAAAGGGTAACAAACCAGTAACAAGCGGTACAAGCGGAACAACCAAGTAACAATCCAGTAACAAGCGGAACAACCCAGTGACAAGCAACTAACAAGCAGAACAACCCAGTAACAACCCAGTAACAAGCGGAACACCCTAGTAACAAGCGGAACAACCCAGTAACAAGCGGAATAACTGGTACAACCTGGGAGCAACTGGTTTTCGAAATATTGGAGCACAGATAGCAATTTTTTTTAAAACAGCAAAAATAGATGGATCTAAAACGGCTTCCTTATCGCGAATGTGGATGTGGATCCAATATTATACAGGATGAAGAATTAGATATAATTATCTCATATAATGTTATCTCATATGATATTATACCTGATATAATACAATGCACTTTTCTTTTATAAATTGAAAACAAATTAAAAATTCAAAGTTATTGCTAAATTATTGCTTTCTTAACATCTACCTTCCGAGTGAAGTCCAGCCTTTGGATTTGTAATTGGCAAAATAAATATATTGGTCTAAGAGACCCATCTTCATACAGAAAGCTATTAGAATTAATCACTTTGAGCATGCTTCGAATCTCCATTTCAGTGCTGTGACTAGGTAAAACAGTGTCCCGAGTCCTCCTCTGACTTTCACTTTTTTTATGAAGTGTGCCGATTTTGAAATTACCTAGGGACAGATTCTGATCGTTTCCGAATTTTTCAAATCAAACCCGGTTATTACTGGGGATGTTCCGATTTTATAACTGGGTTGTTACTGCGTTATTCCCCTTGTTACTGGGTTGTTCCGCTTGTTACTGGCTTGTTAGCCTTTTATAAACGACGTAATAATAATAGTCAGAGAGCCAAATCTCAAAATGGACCCTTTTCTCAACTCTAAAAACTTCGGGATCGCTATACAATTTTGGAATCCTCAAGCGTTCAACATTTGGAATATTGGAGTCATAGTTCGAAATTCGCAAACAAATTTAAGCACCGGCTCCTTTATTAACATATTGCAGTCAGTTTTGTCAAAAATTGCAATTACTTATGTAAAATCTGTTATTGGATAAGCTAAGGGGCCATGCGCGTGAAATGCCCCATGTCCCATTGCATGCGCATATAAAAATCCCATCGTGCTCCATAGCAAAAAAAGTTCTGCAATGCACCAAAAATCTCTTCATGGAACAGAAATTTTATCCCTGCAACACGGGGACAAAATAGATCCGAATCTATTTTGTCCCCGTGTTCCTGGGACAAAATCACTGTTGCAGCACAAAGTTTAATGTAGTACCATCGTCTCGCCACTTCTTGCAACATGTTTATGGGAGAATTTAGCTATCTATACGCAAGTAAATCTTTTAGTCCTTGATTAAGAGGAAGGAGCTGAAAAGTGTTAAAGAGGGAGAATAGAGATAGTAACAGAATTCCTGCAAACTCTGCTAACTGGTGTTGGTACAACGAAAAATATTATAGCCGAAAAACATTGCATGTAAAATCATGTTATCCAATTTCAGATTTTTTATCGGAGTACATTCCAACCTATTTCCCATGGCTTCTGGCATGGGATCAAAGTGGGAGTAGGTTTGCGTGTTATCCAATGTGCCTTTGACCAGAAATACTCAAATAATTTCACTTGCCAAGAGCAGTATCAATTTTTACGTTGTAAAAATAAGGTGCCAACTCATGTTCGGTGTGATTAGAGTATGTTTATTATACTATAATCTAGGAGGATGCTAAAATGTATTCCAAACAAGTGTAACTGTATATTATGTAGAAAGTAATTGCTGTTAGTTTGTATTATCAGTGCTTTGGAAACGTACGCAGATAAAAAGCGGGAATTAATATTTGATTCAAAAAGCTAAGAGGCTCTAGGGACGAGGTTGTAAACATCCTTAGTTTTCGAGTTGTCACTCTCTCGTGGTGTCTGCAACTAGGCCTTGAAGAGTCTTATCGTAAAAACTCGATTTTCAAGAATTACTTATCTATATTGTTTTACTTCAAATTTCAAGATCACCAGTCTACATTGAGTTTGATAATTTGATACTACGCTCTAAGTTAGTACTGTGTCAACAGAGTGGGAGTTATGGTAATTCCATGAAGAAACCCCAGAAAATGTCCAATTTGACAAAAGTTTTAACTATGATTGTACAGGGCGTTCCCTTGGAACGATGTTTATTGCTCAACCCTAATAACATAAAAAGGGCCCGGGAAAATTGTTATATAATGTGAAATTATTATATTCAGAACGTAGTAGACGGTAAAAATTTCCGTATGACAACATCTAAGTATTTCAGATTTTCTATCTAAGTACATTCGCATTAATTACAGGTGTTTAAGACAGAAGACATCCATTTATACGTGAAATTCGAGTTTCATTTGACATTCGACATTTGACATTGGTTTCAAAGTCTCAAAGTCAGGCTTCAAATAGGGATAACTTATTCCTAGTTACTATTAAACTTGGGACATGACTGACTGTTCGCGAATATTTAATTATTTCAATGATATCAGCCTCTTCCCTGGAGCCTGTTCGCTTTTTCATTCTGCGGTTTTATGCGAGAAAATTACTTGCAGGTAAGACTTAGTCTGAGCACCGAGATCGAAGAGACTAAAAGTAATCCCAGGCTAACGACATTTGTTAAACTATCAAAAATTAACGACACTTTCGTTTTCCATTTTTTTCCTTTGGATAGGTGAAAGAATGTTCAGTAGCACACCGTAATCGAGTATAAAACTAATTGGTAAAGACTCCCGACTATTTGTTAAACTATCAAACATTAATGACTTGCGTTCCCCATTGCCTACGGAGTGTTATCTTTATAGCCAAATCAAACAATTCAAAAACTGTGTAACGAGATACTGTAAAGCGTGATCTCGCTTTGGCTTTGGATAACCTAATTTGCAGATAAAAATAATAAGCTATCGCGCCAAGGGAAAAATGGTTAATGGCCAATATAATGATACTAATAACAGTGGTGAAGATATCTATCGATTTTTTTTATATTCGTAAATCATCTCTATAGGCAGTAATGTAAATAATAAGGTATAAAGTAAATTTTAGCACCAAGCGGGAGACAGGGCCTGGGTCTGGATCGAGAGCTGGAGAAAAAGAACCCAAAATAACTTTTGATAGACCGGTTTTTAATTTTTCTATGTCAAAAACCCTGGTTTCGGATCAAAACCTGGGTTTTGTTATAAAACTTTCAGTTATAAAACAGTTTTAATACGAACACCCAGGTTTCCGGAACAAGAAAACTCGGGTTTTTCTCAAAACCCTAGTTATTAGATTAATTGTGCCAAATGACTGCAATAAGGGAGACATTCCAATTTGCCTCACGTAATTTGCTTATTTTTTTTTTTTTCTTTTATTTCGCCTCATCTACCCTGCAAACTTGTGAGGCAGATTGTAAACCCGTGAGGCAGACCGCAAACTTGTGAGGCAGATTACAATTGTGTTGTGGCTGTGTACAATTCAAGCCGCTTCCGTACAAGAACTTGCTCCCAGCGCATTAAGACCTTCCCTCTACTTTCACTCTCTGAAATGTTTCAAGTGAGACTTGAGCCTCACTTGCCTCACCCTGGATCCGCCCCTGGCCTCTTCCACAAATTGCTTCATTAAATAAAAGCTCAATCCACCGGAGAGTACACTGCGCAAAATCCAGCTGTATCCGGACCTTTATACAGTCCGTATACTCCAGTATTCAGTCCGTATACGTCGGTATTAAGACAGAATGCTCGCATTCTGTCTTAATACCGACGAATACGGACTGAAAAAAAGTCCGGATACAGTTGGATTTTGTGCAGTGGTAAAACACTAGTATACATCATCAATGACAACAAGTAGTAAGGGAGCGTATCAATTTTCGTATCAATTTTCTTGCAGAAGAAGTGTCTTTGTGCATAATTTAGTATACACCAAGACACTTCTTCTGCGATGAAAATAGTACGATTTGCGAAATGAATTTAGTGGACGCTCTCTAAGAAAAATAGTACCCTTTCCAGGTATTATCAAACGTTAACATTTCTAAAATTAGAAATATCTCATGCGAGAAAGTACTTTCGTTGCTGAAGTTTTAAGCCTTAAACGCTGAAAAACAAACCAAAAAGGTATTCAGTCACAAGTTTTCATTTTATGGTTCGTTTCAAAAATTCACTTCATTTTCATCTCAGAAGAAGTGTCATTGTGCATACAACGTATGCACACAGACACTCCTTCTGAATGAAATTATCATGCGAATTTTTTAAATTGACCCTTAGAACAATCACAAAAAAGGTCATGGATCAATCATCGTTTTCTTTTCTTTGAAGGAGAGAGAATTTCATCATACATTTCATTTGCCCTCTTCAAACTTTCTCTTTTCTTTTCTAACTCATTAATTTTTGGTCCATACTCGGCTTCTTTCTGTGTTAAATCTATGCTTGCTTTTTCCACTTCTTGTTCAGCGTTATTTACACCGAGCGTAACCAGACGGAACTTTTCCAATGATTGCAAGTCATTACTTGCGTTTTGATATTCAGGTCGTTCTAAAAGTGGCAATTCACCAAAAGTATATTTCAGTTCTTCTAAACTGCTTGGGCACTTTCTTGATGGGTCCATTAAACCATCAGAGGCAATAAGATCACCATTAAGAGTTATTATAGCTGGACACTGAAGTCGTGATTTGACAACGTGTTCGCGATACCGTTGTGCATGCTCAAGATCTTTTACAACAACAGTTCGTCCAAACACTGAGAAGAATAGGGTTGAACGTAGATAATGATTGCCTTTTTTAAATTCTAATAAATTAACAGCCATATCAATCTTGCTTTTAAAACCGTTAGGAGGTTTCGGAAAATCCCTCGGCAACAAGTCAGATGCATCGGGATTAAATCGACTTATAAGACTTTCACTGTACGCAGGACAGTCCATATCGTAGACTTTTCGTTGCTGCTCTTTACTCTCGCAAAACGCAACACGCATTTTGTCTTGTGCGTACCATGATAAAATACGACAAAATTTCTCATCTGAAACGTAGGCCAGCTCACAGACAAGACCTAAAATAAAGATGAAAGAAGACCTTATCGCCTTCTACATATGACACTTAGAGATGGTACAAAAGGAGTATCTAAGTGTCATACTAAGTACGCACAAAGACACTCTTTCTGTATGAAAATTGATACGAATTTCATTCGTATTTTGCGGACGGTCCCTTATATAATATACGTTTTTCGCTTTATAAGCAACAGAGTTGCTAAGGACTGAAGCTGAGGTTTATGTCAAAAAAACTCAACTCCTTAGCAAGTAGCCTGGTTAAAATTCACATAAAGGAAATCAACTAAGGCTGAATCCTGGATACCAAGAGAAGTAATGACAGGATGATAGTTTTCAGCTATCTTCACGCTACATTCACATTTAACAATTTTATTCCTTATGAAAACTTGAGGTTGAAATTTCAATTTTACCTCAGGTAGAAATCAAAAATTGAGTTGCTTATATATACAAAAAGAATATATACACTGTTTTTTTTATAAGCATGGAAACAATTTCCGCCAGCCAGAATTGTGCTTATGATATTCCTCGTGCCAGCTTCATTTTATGCTTAAGATATGCTTACAGTATTGGGTATAAATTCAGAAGATGAGTGCAGAAAATTGTTTCAATGTATTTGATAAATTTTTAACTTAGTAGTGCATACTGGTTAATCTTCGAGAAAGGTATGCTGTAAAATTAGTTTGGGCTCCTTCCCTTGAAACATGCTGTAATGCATACGTTTAGGCTGACTAGTATGCTTAGGTTATGCTTAATAGAGCAAGTCATTTTAGCTTCGTTATGCTTATAGAGTCTATGCTTATAAAAAACAGTGTAATACAGTTTTCTGTTATACTGACCAACAAATTCCCATAGAAAGTTGTATCAATATGTATTCAGTAGAGACGAGTCTATCTCCTCTCCTCTTACTACGTTAGGGGCCGTACACAAAATTCGTATGGAAATTCGTATCAATTTTCCTACAGAAGGAGTGTTTTTGTGCATACTTAGTATGAACAAAAACACTTCTTCTGCGATGGAAATGTTTCGTATTAAGATACGAATTTTGTGGACTGTCCCTTAGGGTTCGTATGAAAGTTGGTTTCACAAGTTGGTTTTAGGGACCGTCCACAAAATTCGTATCGTAATACGAATCAATTTCATCACAGAAGAAACGTTTTTGTGCATTCTACGTATGCATAAAAACACTCCTTCTTATGAAGTTGATACGAATTCCCATACGAATTTTGTGCACAGCCTCTTATTCCTATCAATGTTTCTGTGCATTTTATTTTTGTATGCACCATAATATTCCGTCTGAGATTAAAATAGAACGATTTGTAAAATTAAGTTTAAAGAGACGCAACCGAAGGGACCGTCCACAAAATTCGTATCTAAAAATCGTACCATTTTCATCACAGAATAAGTGTCTTTGTGCTTACTAAGTAAGCACAAAGACACTCCTTTTGTATGATACTTGATAAAGAAGATACAAGCAAATTATTTGAAGAATGTCCTGATATAAAAAAATGTTATTACTTGTTTTAGGGAGCGATAAAGGTGGTTCTTCTAGCAATGATTTCTAGGTATTATGTCCTTTCATAGATCTACGTAGATGCCTAGCAGTAGAAGCACCTTTGATCATACCATATGTGGATTCCTTTTCGAGCGGATTCATTTTCGTGGGCAACGAATTTCGGAATTTTCGCGTGGATTTGATTTCGAGGATGGCAAAGTTTTGTGGTTTTCGCGCGGATTTAATTTCCAGGGAAGACAAAAATCACACAATTTAGTGGATACACCACCTTCTTTTAACATACCCCATCGGACAAAACTTTGTCGGACAAAAGTGACAAATTATTCGCAAGGTGACGAAGATTTTGTCCGATGAAAAATTAGTCCAACGAAAATTTTGTCCGTCGAAGAATTTAGCCCAAACCTAAATTTTCAAAATAGTCCAGATTCTTTGCTTTCACTCGAAAACAGGGTATTTTGGTTTTTACTTATAATATCAATGGTTTCGGAATTTTAACAAATTCTAAATTACATATCAATATCAAGTTGTTTTTTTGTAGATCTATGTACTGAAAAAGTACGAAAACTTGGTTCAAGAAATCCAAAAAAAGGAAGAAATCTAAACAGTTTTTGCGGAAGCCGATTTTTTAGTTTTTGGCGCGGATTAATATTCGCGGTTGGCGATATATAAGATATTTCGAGCGAATTTAATATTTAATTTAATATCGCGTAACTTGCCAAAATCCGTGAAATCGGCGAAAATTAATCCACTTAAGGTGTTTTGTCTGCACAAAGACACTTCTTCTGCGATTAATTATTTGCTAAAATCTTACCTTTAATGTACTGTCTAACATTTTGTGGGGGATAATGATTATCTTTACGACACTTCCGGATATGTTGTTGTTGATGTTCGAACGCGTCTTTGTCATTATGTAATTTTGCAATTTGTTTATCAATATCTTGTATGGTTGGACGAGGTACATCAAACTTGACGGGAACACTTTTTAACTTGTTTTGAAACTAAATACAATTTTTTGCCGCATAAAGGAACGTCATAAAATTCATATAAAAAACCGTAGTATTTCCATCACAGAAGAAGTGTCTTTGTGCATATCCCTTCTGAATGAAAAATGCTACGAATTCAAATACGTAACCTATAAGGAACCGTCACAAATATTCGCTTTAGAACTTCACTTTATTCCTGTCAATTACCATCTCAGATGAAGTGTTATTGTGCATACTTTGTATGCACAGTAACACTTCATCTGCGGTGAAAATTGAGCGATTTATGGAGCGAATGTTCGAGCTTTACTTCAACGCTAGACTTTTTACTTAGGTTCGATCCGTCGAACCTAAGTAAAGATACAAAGTCTATGTACAAAGACACTGTCTTCTGTCATGCTCCCGAAGTGAGCACCCTCAAAAATAAAGAATGGAAATCGAACGAATTTCATCACAGAAGAAACAGTACATAAAAAGAGTATGGAACATTAAAACTTCTTCGGAACAAAAACGTGAAAAGAGTGAAACGGTAACTACAATTTGGGACATAATATTTGGCACTTTATAGTTTTTCTGGCTTAGGAGAGAATTGCACTCACTCTTTGGAACTTTTGGCGTATAGAAACGCTCCAACGTATGAATGTGAAACTTTGCCTCACTTTGTCTGCTTGTGACAAAGACTTGGTAATTTGAGATTTCAAAGAAGAACCGATTTAGCCTTCTACCAGATCCGGCATCTAGTAACCTAAACTGGCTTTAAATCGAGTTTTCAACGGCGGGATCGTCCGCGCCTCGTGGCAAAGACTATGAGCAAGTAATCAACTCAAAACTAAAGATCTAAAGTCTTAAGTCTACTATGATCATGCCAGCTGATCAGCTGGTGGAAAACCATCTTCGAGGTTATAAAAATAAGAATAGTTAAACTTATGGTGCTCCAGTTGTCCATTCCGTAGTAATAGTTCCAAAATATTTTGTCCAGCATTGTAGATCCTTATGGACCATCTACAAAATTCGTACTGAAATAGTAAGTACGTACAAAAACATTTCTGCTGTTTGAAAAAATAAAGTGAACTTCCATCCGAATCTTATGGACGAATCTTATGGTCGAATCTTATGGACGAATCTTATGGACGAATCTTATGGACAAATCTTATGGACGAATCTTATGGTCGAATCTGATGGACGAATCTTATGGACGAATCTTATGGACGAATCTTATG
>JAUCNQ010122727.1:0-10493 GCA_032352715.1 Bougainvillia muscus
TTTGTTTTCTTCAGCAAATCTCTAAGTGTCTTTTGATGAAGTGAAGACATTACACTGCAAGTTTTTTCTTTCTTCTTAATAGAAGACATTACATTGTTTTTTTGGCAGACCTTGTTTAATAGAATAAGTTTTATATAATTTTTCTGAAAGATAATTATTCTACCTTCCCTAAAACACCTTCGTTCTATATTAAAAGAAAGAATTTTGCCAGTTATATCCATTTACTTAACTTTCCTTTGCAACAGGCATTCCCTTACATTTTGTGACGTCACATTTTTAACAGTTTCAACATCTTCAAACTACAATATCTCGAGAATGAGATAAGATTTTTCAAAAATTCCAAAAGATTCTTTCATCATTCACTCCGATGCCTCAAATGAGATAAACTTGTTTTTGTATCAGAGGTAACCTTTAAAGTAATATATGAGGGGGTAACCTTTTTTTTTGGGGGGGGGGGGGGGGGGGATTGTGACCCAGAAACTATGGATTACGTGAGGTATGAATCTGTATGAAGTTGGAAATATTCTGTGGCATGGGACGTATTATAAACTTAGCACTACATTGTACAAAATTACATAGTTATCTGAACAATTAAGCATGTTTTTGACACTAATATGCCACCACAATTGTCTTGGCTTATTAAGGACCTGTTTTGGGGATATAAAAAAATTGGGTTTCATGGTTATATTAGACTACCGTTCACATAATTGGAACAAGACTACCCACAGGACCACCAATTGTCTCCATAAAGTTTGAAAACTTTGAAATCACGCAAATTTATTGCGTGGTAGTCCATGTGGATAATTTGATCCAATTTCAAGGCCTGAGATAGGTGAGCAATAGATACCCCATGGGTATGC
Organism: Bougainvillia muscus; assembly: GCA_032352715.1. NCBI lineage: Eukaryota > Metazoa > Cnidaria > Hydrozoa > Anthoathecata > Bougainvilliidae > Bougainvillia > Bougainvillia muscus. The sequence continues at coordinate 861 of JAUCNQ010122727.1, forward strand.
CATAATTCTTAGCCATGTTGTGCGCCATGTTTTCACCGAACCCCAATATAAGATCCTTGCTCAGTTGTAGATTAGGGCCAAAAATGACTTAAATCTTTTAACTCTTCCAGGGTGTGAACCTTAACTTCCTTCAGGGTTTGAATTAAAGGTCTTTGCAATTGTGAAATGTCTCTTCTTTATTTCCCGATGGAAGAGATCATACATCAATCAATATCAATGTATCTATCATTTTTTTATAAAACTTTAAAGGTTACCTCCCGTGCAAAATCAAGTTGAGCTCATCTGAAAGATCTTTACTAGTGAATAATGAATCTTTTGAAATTTTTCCAAAATATTTTTTAGTTCTCAAGATATTGACATTTAAGTTTTTGGCAGCCCAGGCAAATATGCTCAATTTGTGATTTTTCCAAAATCTTTTTTAGTTCTCAAGATATTGACATTTAAGTTTTTGGCAGCCCAGGGAAATATGCTCGATTTGTGATGTCACAAAGTAGATCTTGCCTGTATGTACAAAAATACTTCTTCTGTGATGAAAATGGTTTTTGTTACAATACAATTTTTGTGGGGGTCCCTTATTAAAGTATATGTTTTATTCTTTTAGGTGAGTGAAGGTGTGACTGTTGCAGTTGATAAAACATCAACACTTTCAGCAAGTAACGACACAGTGATATCAACAGAGAGTGGTAATGTATTTTTTACTTTTAAAATAATAAGTTTCTTGTTGACTCAAGATTTGATTCCATATCCTGCTTACTGCTGTACAACCTACCCCACATTAACGTACAGTATGATGTTGATATCAAATTTGACATTAGGTTAGGACATTAGGTGTCCACTAAATTAATAAGTATGGGATTTTGTATCAATTTTCATACAGAAGAAGTATGTTAATACTAAGTATCTCAAAGATACTTCTTCTACTGTGATGATAATGGAACAATTTGCAATGGAAGAATATTGCTTTGCATTATGCAACTGTGGTGTAGGTGTCAATTTAGGTATTAATACTTACTAGTATTAAGTTCTCAAAATTTCGCTTCAGTATCTATGTGCGTACAATGACACTTCATCTATGATATGAAAATAAAATGAATGTGAAATTTTGAATAAAAGCAAATTTTTGAGATAAACCCTTATCAAGTTGTTCTTGTTTTTGCATATTGAAACACAATTTGATCAGTTTGTTAGATACTAAAATACTAAGTATGCACAAAAACACTCCTTTCGGATGGTAATGGTTCGTGAAATGATCCTCATTTTGTGGACGGTTCCTTATGTTCTGATTAAGAAGGAGGTGTCAAATAATTTTTTATCTGTTGTTTCTTTTAGTTGGCGTAGAGGAGCACCCTGCTATTTCAACATCTCTACCTATTGCACCAGAAATGTTGTTTAATCCATCACCTTTTCCTGTTATCAATTCTTTCCAGTATACAATTCCAATTTCTTCAAAATTCTCTTCTCAACAACAGATAGTGCAACAGGTCCAACAAGCAATCCAACAGGCACCACCGCATTTGTTGCAACAACCACCTCTTCAGCCACAATTTCAACCAGCACCGCTCTTTTTAACCCGTCCCCTACTCCAACCAAGACATTTTACTTCCCTGCACAATCCAGTACTGAGTTGTGTTGTTCCTAACAATCCATATATACAAACTTTGGTTAGTACTTCTACGGTTTCCAATCCAGTAGTCTCATCAACTGCAAATGATATGAAATCTTTTTTACCAACATCGCATTCTCTTCCTATGCTACCTGTAGTTTCAACTTCTAACATTAATCTGAGATCCCTTAACAGTGCTCCATCGATTGCTGAAAACAGTAATGGGGCATTATGGAATAGTGTTTATGTACCTAATGAGTACATTGTATCACCAGAAGAGACAGAGGATTTAAATACAGTACAGAATGATGTAATTGATAGTTCTGAGTCATTGTCTAGAATAACATTGGATGTAAACTGTGATGTTCTCGTTAGTATTGCTGATAACACTCCAATGGTTAATGGTTTTCCATTAAATACAATAGGTAATAGTTCACACATGAACACCGATAATGTTTCTCAAACAACATTGAATTCCTTAAAGATGACTCCTCGGCGATGTTTCAGTGAATCTGATGCATACGATAAAATACAGATGTGTAAATTCAGTGAAATACCTTTAACGAATACTGTGTATAGAACATATAATGAATTTTCAAATAGCAGTAATAATCCTAAAATGATTCCACACATACAGAGACCTCTTGTGCCATTGTATTACACTTCGTTTAACAGGAATAATTCAATCACAGATATAAATAAAAATGCTGTTAACCACGGTAATACATATAATAGTGTTTCAATAACATCACCAAGTATAGTAATGAACCATAATGACACAGCAGCTACGCAAAGTTATGTTACGTTATCATCACATGAGCATATCCAAAGTATTGTTACAACCGCATCAAACTTACAGTTTGCTTCAGATACGAAAATCTCGTCTAGGACTAAACATGCATCAAATCATTCATTTTATACTTCTCCTTCGAATGATATACTACCTACTGGTTTGAATGGTGGATATATACAACTGCCTCATGCTGTAGTAGATACTAATGTCAAAATATCAACGTCAAAGAATACATCTACGCCACGAGCAGTACCTTTACAAGACCATCAACATGGTAAGTTGTTACTTAAAAACTGTTCTTGCAGCGCTCGAAATAACGGCCGGTCAACGGTCATTGAACCCCAGAATATAACATTTAACCGTCAGAATTTCTTAACTGCTGATCATTTTGACCGGTCAGTTTGTAAAATAATAATTCAACATCTTTTAGAAATATACTTCATAAAAAAACCCTTGCACTTCTAAGAAAGAATAAATGTCATTTTTGTTTTACCTTTCCTTTAAAATGCGCAGGAAAGTATCCTATCAATAATCCCTGAAACTATTAAGGGACAGAACTAGTGAATTATGACTATGGGCAAGCGATTTATTATGACTATGAGCAAGCTAGTGTCTAGACATGAATTCGTAAAATGTTATATACACATTTTATTCGCAGGAGTGTTGTTTTGATTTTTCTTTGTATATACAGTGAAAGTCCGATTATTCAAACTCCCAAGGGAGGAAAAATTCTGTGATTTCTTTGTGTCAGCTCTAGCGTAACACTGTTCCAATGTGTATAAGAAAACATGAAAATCTCCTCGATTCCCCCTCTTTTTCTTCGAAAATCTCCCCTATTTTTGAAAAACTTCTCATTGAAAATCCTCTATTCTCCTTCATTTTCACTTTGAGAAACCTGTGGGAACCCTGCCAAAGAAATTAAGTGTTTTTTATTTTTTTTACTACCTACCTAACGCACAATATCTTGAGCGCCCGAACTGCATGTGAACAAAGTATAAACATTTTGTGTTTATGTTGGTATACAATCTCACTTCCATTTTGAGTAAATAAAAAATATTTAATTATAATTTCCATATATCAGAAATTGATGCAGTTTCCACGGTTCTAGAGTGGAATATTTTCTTCCTCACCCAACCATGGTGGGGATTAATAAGGCAGACTACCTAACGCTATGACCGCCAGGATTTTCACTTGACCGTCGTATATTGATTTTCTCCGATCAAGATGACAGTCGACCTATAAAAAGTTATTTCGAGCGCTATTCTTGGATATTCTCTTTAGGATCAATCAACAACATTTGTATAGTACAGGCGTGCCACTTTTCATCTCCAGAATTCAGGAAATTTTGAACTAGTATTTTGCATATCCAGACATTTGTTCTCATACATATTTGAATGTTGTGCATTCCTTAGGGGCTTTGGGCGACACTAAACTTATGGAGTATAAGATTTTTATGAAATCACGAGGGCACTTCTGATAGTAGTGTTCAAGTGTTTTTGTGAATTCTTAGTATCTTCTGTATGAAAATTGTTTCGAATTTTGATACAAATTTATGGATGGTCCATTATCTACTAGTGTGTTGTGTGATGTTTTTTTGGCATAACGATGTTTTAGATTTGTTTATAAGTAAAAGTATGTAACACAAAGCCTTTTTCTATTTTCAATTTTGCTGGCACCTAGAATTTTGAATTATATGTGTACCTCTTACCTAAATTGTTGTATATTATTTAATTGTGCATGCAGTTGGTAAGAAAGAATCTGAAGCTTGTTTGGAAGTGATTTGTATGTACTAAGACACTTCTTTTGAAGGGAATTACAGGGTTGCCACCAAACCAGGGAAATCAGTGAATATCAGGGAATTTGAAAGTGAATCAGGGAAAATCAGGGATAAAGACAAAAAATTACAAGAAATCAAGGAAAATCAGGGAATTCAAAATACTTGACCGATTTCCTTTTTATAATCGAATGTGGGGAAATGCATTTCCACAGTTCTGAAAAGTTAAAATGAAAAAATTTCAACCATGGTGGCAACTCGGTTAAGCACTTAATCTCAGGATGATCCCCAGCTTAAGATTCGTTCTGCTGACCATGCTCTTGTCACTGAAGAACTTTATTGCACCAATTTCAAACCATTTTTAAAGGACCTGACAGTCTTGGAATCAGGGAATATCAGGGAAAAAGTGTTATTTTTTGTGCTAAAATATCAGGGAATATGTTCTTTGATTTTGGGTGGCAACCCTGGAAATAGTACGCTTAAAGGGGAATTAAGAGGAAAAGCGACCATTTAATTTTTTCATATTATTCGATTTCTAGTATTCAGGTTACAAGAAGTTATAAGGATTTGAAGTTTTCAATAATCTGAAATTAATGACGTCACTGATACGGAAATTTCTTGTGCGATAGTTTCCACAATGCAGAACTTTTGCTTAAAACTTATGTTCTATATTAAGAGATGCCCTTCGGTAGCTTTTAACATTTATTTATAGACAACACAATGACACAAAATATAAAAATAGTTGCGCCAATTATCGCCCAGATGCCCTCTGAAAATATTAACCCATCATTTATCCTCAAATAATTAATTTAAAACTTGTAGTTAATCATTCAATATAGACTCAGGAAGTCTATCAATATAGACTCAGGAAGTCTATTTTTGAATGTATTACACTTAAGAAAATAGCAAAAATGATGAAAATGATAAAAATAGCAAAAATCCAGAAAATGACAAAATATGACGTCATAATTAAAACGACGATGTCAAAACGTCGGACTTATGATGTTGTACCACTGTGCCAAGTTTTACGATGTAAGCATAACATTAACACATACTTTAGAGGTGTGGTACTTTGTACTTTGTGAAATGAACATCTGCATCATAAAGCGTTTAGTTACGTGATTTGAAAAAAACTGCTTATTTTGGGCTATTTATAAATTTTTAGAAAGTTTAACTTATACAGACCTGTTCAAAACAACAAATGATCATTTAAGCTAAAATTGTTAGTTTCCCCTCAATTCCCATTTAAGGAAAGTATTTTGTGGATGGTCCCTTATTGAATTTTCTTTGTGCTTACTTTGTATGCACATAGACATTTCTCCTAAAATAAAATTGAAATGCTTCTGTTTTCCAGCTGTAAATTCTGTAGTTTGATATCTTCTATGGTATCAAATTCCAAAAAAACACTATACTTATCTATCATACTATTTTAGTTCCACCGAACAAATTATCAACTGCTGTTAAGTATCAACTGGAAGCTTATCTTCATAATATCCAACAGACAAAAGAATCAAGTCTCACTATCTCTACTCTCGATTCCACACATGACAGTTCCAGTCTATCACCATCTTCAAACTACTCACCAATGTTATCTCCATATCACTCGCCTCGTCACAGTCCCATGGTTAGCCGGAAAGGTGGATACATTGACTTCAAAGAACATCCTCAGGCATTTTCATCTGCTGCATTATGGTTGAAAAGTGTGCGTCTACATAAATATTCACACAATTTTGATGGTTATACATTTCAGATGGTAAGTACTAAACTCATTGTTTTAAAAGATTTCAAGACCACTAAAATCTTTGGGTTAGTCTTAAAAATACTTAGAGTTCGTCTCAAAAATTCGCTTAAATTCGCTTCACAATTCGCTTCATTTTCACCTTAGATGTAGTGTTATTGTAACACTTAAGTGTTACAATAACACTTCATCTGAGGTGAAAATTATTAGGAATGAAGCGAATTGTGAAGCGAAAATACTTATAAATCTGTTTTACAAATGGTTTTATTATCACCTTGAATGAAGTGTCATTGTGCATACAAATTATGCACAAAGAAATTACTTCCCTAACGAAAATTGAAAGGAATGAATCAAATTTATAAAGATTTTGAGACGGTTCCTTTTATCATGGTACTGTTTTTTATCTAATATGAATTGTTTGTTGAGACATTTCTTCCAAATAAGTTTTTTATCTACATAGTAAAACACCTATCCAACCTGTACACTTCTCATAATGGATTTTTAAGACTGCGTTTTCAGTAAAAATGATGCTCATTGATTCAGCGTCGAATAGTAAGTCCATGATAAAAATTCACAAATCTAGAGCTTCACCCTAAGGAACCGTCTCAAAAATTCTCTTTAAAAATTCGCTTCATTCCTGTCAATTATCATCTCAGATGAAGTGTTATTGTGCATACTTTGTATGCACAATAACACTTCATCTGAGATGAAAAGTGACAAGAATGAAGCGAATTTTTGAAATGGTTCCTTACAAATTCATAAGAAGTGTATTTTTCTTCGGGACCGTCCACAAAATTCGTATCGTTATACGAACCATTTTCATCTCAGAAGAAGTGTTTTTGCGCATACATGTATGTACAAAAACACTTCTTATGTATGAAAATTGATACGAATTTCGATACAAGTTTTGTGGACGGGCCCTTACTATGAATGTGCAATAACAATTCTCTTCTCAGATGAAAATCAAAAGGATTTGTAAAGCAAGTTAATTGACATTGGTATTTCAATTTAGATAAAAGACCTCAGGGATGAAGATCTTGAAAAACTTGGTCTCACTGTTGGAGCACGAAAAAAGTTCAAACAATGTGTAAACTATCTAATGTAAGTCAGATATTATAATCATATGCTTTCTTCTGCTTTTTACTTTTGACTGGGTTAGCAGTATATATTACTTACTTGGTTGGTTGGTACCTATCTATCTAGGAGCTGTCCACAAAATCCCTATCACAATTCCTATATTTTTTGAATTTGAATTGTCTATGTGACACTCTTTCTGCACATGAAAATTGATACGAATTTATGTTTGAATATTAGTAATTTTGAAGAAACCCTTTACAGGGAAATTTATTCTTAATATTGAATGCATACATTTTGTTACTGATGCACTCTCATGTTTGAAACCAACTTGATTCTGTACACTCCGAGAGATAGAATGAAGGTTAAAACATTCCTGGTTTGGGACAAATGATTGAACGATAGATAAACAGGCAACTGAGGTCAATTCACCACACCTGTAAGTGTCGATCTTCTAGAATGTATTGATGAAGTGTCAAGTCCTTATCAGTTCCACAGGGTCACTGATTAGATATAAATAAATATACAAAAAAACTAACAAATATAACACACAAATAGGGAAAGGAAAAAAACATCCGGGATTTGTTTATACTATACAGATTAATATGAAATCTAGACCGAAAATAATATTGTAACAGTGTTTTTCTGCATAATTTGGGTCGTCCACTAATTCATATGGAAAATCGTGTTCTGAACATTCCCTGGACTGCTGGTACATTCCAGAAACGCCTAGAACGCTCAGAACTTTCCTGCAATGTGCTAGCCGTCCAATCCACATTCAGGAACGTTCCCAACATTCTGAATGTTCCTGAAGTGTTTCTGAAGAGTCCCAAGCACTCATAGGGTCTCTACAGCGTTACAGGAATGTTCCAGAAGCATTCCACATTGCTTAGAGCTAAATCCCTTTTTTGTAAATGTTACATGTGTCTTTGTATGCACAAAAGCCATACTATTCTTTTTTCCATACAATGTTGCATACTGTGTTTATATTGACGTACTAATTATCGTTTTTGAGTAATATCGTGAATAATTATCTACCCATTTCTTAAAAAAGCTTCGTATGTCCAGTTTAAATTGCTGTCTAGTATTTCTTAGGGAGGTCCCTCAACAACATCGTAATACGAACCATTTTCATCACAGATAAAGTGGTTATGAATTTCCATACGAATTTTGTGGATGGTCCCTAAGTCATTGCTGCCCAACTATTTATCTGTTATCTTTAATCACTTTAAGGCATAGTTCAATTAATACTTCATGACGTTTTGGGGGTTAATCTCTCTATTTCAGATGTGTGCTATGTAACTATTAGGCGTAAAACTACGATCTGTATTATACTGTAGGCTATGTTTACTTTTGCTAGTAAGATCACTTTGTAGTCACAACAATTAACTTGGTTATTATTATTTCTGTAATATTCAAGCAGAGTTAACACGACGGTGAAGCTGAATATGAGAATAAAAAGTATTGTTAGCACAGATGACCAATATTGGATGATTGTCTTTTGATATGATATGACTGCTTTTCTGCTGTTGACGTAACATAAAACTAGTGCACAAATAAAAATAACTATAGCTAGAAATCCATGTGTGAGACAAATCAATGGTAGTAGTGGGACTGTTTTACATACTGTCTGATATGGTAATATAGATGAAACTAAACCTTGCATAAGGTATACAAGCAAACACAAGACTAACGTTGACATAAAATGTGTTTTCTCTCTATCGCTCTGCTTAGTGAGTCCTTTCAGTTGTTTTATATACCCGTACAGTTGGTAGATTATATGTTTGTATTTTGACCAGACGGTGGTGCTTATGTAGTTCTTGTTTTTCTTAAAGTTACCATCTGTTGATTCTAACTTTTGTTGTATATGTGGTTTTTGTTGGTTTGTAATTTCTGGTTTAAGAATTGTTTTGTAGTTTGCTTTCTCACCCTAAAAAGTATATTATCAGAGTCAGGGCTTAGATTCGCTTCACAATTCGCTTCATTTTCACCTTAGATGAAGTGTTATTGTAACACTTAAGTGTTACAATAACACTTCATCTGAGGTGAAAATTATTAGTAATGAAGCGAATTGTGAAGCCAATTTAAGCGAATTTTTGAGACGGTCCTTTAGGATCCTCTTATAACCAAAAATGACACGATGTAAAAAAAGATGGATAATACGCATACTTTGGACACTCCTTTAACCTCCAAGATCACCGAAACTAATGCAACCGCTTTAAAAGATTTCAACACACTCAGGGACCGTCTACAACTTTCGTATGTAATTTATATCTATTGGCATTCAGAAGAAGTGTTTTTGTGCATACGTAGTGTGTACGAAGGCACTTTTTCTGAATGAGAATTGATCGAATGAAGTGAATTTATATATACACAAATGCCTTACTTCATCACCATGAACCATAATAAATGTAACATAGGTTTCTTTTCTAAACATGTCGTTGGACTAGACTTTCTTTGTGGTTTATCTATAAAATAAAAATAATGAATAAAAATATAGATCTTTAGGGCCGTCCACAAAATTCAAATCCTAATATGAGCCATTTTCATCACAGAGGAAGTGTTTTTGTGCATACTAAGTACTCGTTTACATGGAAAATCGTTGCGGGCGAAATGAACTGTCATGGCTTCTGTGATTGGTTAAATTTTTC
>JAUCNQ010122738.1:0-10493 GCA_032352715.1 Bougainvillia muscus
GAGATTTGCTGAAGAAAACAACCCAAAAAATTTACCGATTGACCCCCCCATTTTACTGTATAATCACAGGACACCCCAAGGATCATTTTATTTTGACCCCCCTCCATTTTAAGAAATTTTTCCAGAATGCCTACCCTAGCATGGGAGTATTTAATGTTTTGAAGAGCTGCCCTGCTGCAAAAAGACCAAATTAGAGGACAATAGCTCATTTCAGATTCCACGAAAGAATCTACAATTACTTTACGTTTCCCAGGCGGCATGAAAGGAGTTATTCTTCGTAGTGCAGAAACTTTTACATTGGCTCTCCTACACAACGTATTGACAGGTTTAACAAAAGTTAAATGATTTTTTGCAATTCAATGATGTCATTCCCTGAAGCATATTGTCGTCAGCATAGTTGCCTATGTTAACGTCACTACCATTTAAATGCAACAACAAATCATTCAAATAAATGTTAAAGAGTAAGGGTCCGAGGATAGAGCCTTGTGGTACACCCACCGATACTTCCAACCACGTGCTTTATACTCCATCTACCCCTACTATTTGTTTACGATTAATAAGATAACTTTTGATCATATAAAGAGCTTCCCTTGAGAAACCATACAGTAGGCATGCATTTTTGCAATAGGTAGTGCGTGGTTTATGCAATCAAATGCTTTGCCGAGAACCATCAGTACTGCACCTACATATTTGCCTTGATCTCTATGCCAATTATGTAACATGTGCATAAGGGTATGTTGTGCCCTGTAGCCCTTCCTAAAACCGCTAAGAAGTGGTGAAAGATTAGGTTGCACATAACTACTTATTTCATCAGATATAATACGGGATATTGATTCGAATGAATAAAATTTTACTATTTCATATTCAGGCCCACAGCCTCCGTAGCGAGTGAAATAGACTGTGAGGCATGTTGAATCTCTATGATTTATCATAGGTTATATAAGCGCACCCCTCCCCTTTCATTCTGGGGGAAAGTGTTCGAAAGATGATCTATGATGCAAATAGGATAAGGTGGTCCCTATAGAGAAAAACATGAAATTATAAGAATTTCAATTTTAGTCGTATCGTTAACAAACGTTATGCAAAATGTTACGTTCTTCTACGTGGTATAATCAGATTTTTATGAAAATCCAGATATTGGCCATTGTTTAACCCTATAAACGCCTCCGATTTATTTTTAATAACTTTTAAAATTATTTCTGTGCAGCCTTTAAAACTTACCCATTTCAAGCAAAATTCCATTTTTCATATTGTTGCCGACTTTCAGTTGTTCAGGGTACATACTTCGTTAAGTTATAGGTCGTTGATCATTCCAATTTCGAAAGTCATCTATCTTTCGTTAAAAACTTGTATCTTTCCTACGGAATGGAAAACGGCTGTAGTCGTGCCTGTCTGTAAATCTGGCAATAAACAATCTACTGAAAACTACAGACCGATATCCTTACTACCTATCATATCGAAAATTATCGAAAAATGTATTCACAATCAATTAACGATTTACCTTGAAGAGAACATAGTCCAGGCATATATTGCGGAAAATGCCACCTTGAATTAGACTTTTGCCCTTAAGGTTTAATGTTTGGACAAATCGACATGCATTAATTTTCACGACTACTTTGAATTGATTAGTCATGAAAGGAATACTCGTAACAACAAATGTATAATAAAACTTCCTAAATGTAGAACCGAGTTTGGGAAAAAATCTTTCAAATCTATGGACGCAAAGATTTAAAACGAACTGCCTCATAGCATTAGAAGAGAGTGCGAATTCAGCAAATTCGTGAATTTGTTGACATCTCATTTTCACTTGAAATCTTAGGGTAACACGTTGATTTATAAGAGCTTACTTCTATTATTGAGCTTCCTTGCTGTGGTGCTCCAGTATAGTGTTGATTAGCCTACTTATCTTTGAACACTTTCATCTGTGCACAGGAACTGAGATGATAGCGGCACAGATTTATTAGTGATATCACGTCCTTGGTGACATACCTACAATGGCATATTTTTCCAACAGTTTTGCTAGTTCCTATAGCTTCTTACATGATGATCAACATATTATGCTGTTTCATAGTCTTCTGTGCAACCGTATGGTATTTAACATTGTATTTTCCGTCTTGCTAGACTGTTTCTCATCTACTTATTCAAGGACTTGTTTAAGTTATGTTTTATTTTGTATTTATTCACAGGACCGCTTGAATGTTTTTGAATACTGAAGTGTATATATATCCTGTTAAAATATTCGAAATAAATAATAAATAAATAGACCCATATATCAAATTTCCCATATTTCCCCATGAAAATACCTTTAGAGAAGGAACTTTCACGAGAATTTAATTACACGAATCGAAAAAATCGATTTTTCGCAATAATTTAATTTCGTGAATTTGGAAAAATCAAACTTTTCGCGGGAATTTAGCTTCGCGAGGCGTTGGTATTTGATATTTTTCGTTGAATTGAATTTTTGAAAATCGTTAGTCTTATAATTTTCTCTTATCTGTAAATACCCGTTTCGAGTCAAAAAAGGGAATTTCCCTCCATTCCAAGCTTCAAAATACGTTTTCCCGTGAAAAAACGATCTTTCGCCGGAATTTAATTTCGCGATCGTGAACAAACTATTTTTCGCGAGAATTTGATTCACATTTACGTAAAATTCTACGTAAGCCCTAAATGTTCATGTATTCTCTTACGTTACGTAAAAAAAATACATAAATGTGGCCACGGACGTTAAAAATGAAGTAAGCTCTTACGTACTACGTAAGCCCTTACATAGACTTTCCTTAAGAACAAAAAGTTTTGTTTGTAAGGAAATTTTCGTAAGCGAACAAAAGAATAAAGAAGAAAAAAAGAAGGAAAAAATAATATTCATTCAATCTCTTTTACGTAACGTAGAAAATTCCACAAATGTGACAACAATACAACGTAGATGTGAACACAAATCGACGTAAGACCTGTATTTTATACGTAAGTCATTACGTAGAATTTTTACGTAAATGTGAATTAAGCTTAAGGTAATGAAATATTGGGAAGCCTGGTAAAAATCATATTGGGATGAAACTTTGAACGTTAATAATGATAAGAAATTTCCAAAAATGACATAATTTCTCCGGAACACCAGAAAAATCTATTTTCCGGTAAAAAATCGGATTATTTTCCGGAGTGGATCCCGACCACGAAAATCCAACATGGTAGCAATTTGTTTTTGCACAAATGCGTACGTTTTCGTACTTGGGGGAGGGGAGCCGTGTTAGGCATGTGAAATGCGATATATCAAAGAATTTGCATAAATAAATGCTATTCTTTTGCCCTCGATTTCCATGCAAACGTGTTTGCTTTGATTGCAACGGAACAAACTACATAATAACTACCAGCGGACGTTTTAAGAAGACTGTCTGCAGGAGAAAGAATATTTAAAAAAAAATAAACTAGGGAGAGTCATAAAAGTACGTACACACGAAGGAGGGGGGGCGAGGAAATCGTACGTTTGCGTACTGGGAGGGGAGGTGGGGGGTCTAAAGTTCGGAAATTTTTGTGTACGTTATAAATGGATGGTCCCTGGGGTTATTATGCCAAAAGGTTTTCAGCGTCAGAAAAAGCCCAGGGTTAAAGGGTTTCTAATTTTTATTTGCGTTTTACTCAGAATGAAAATTTGCTTCAAACCCCAATACTTCACACAACATATCTTTGTGTCTGTTGCATATTTTGACCTTAACTTTTCAACAGAAGTTCCTTAGACGTATAGTAAAAAATTAAGCGAAATACTTTTAGGGGTTTTAAACTTTGAAATTTCAAGCAGTTAATATTAGAATCGCCTTTTCAAAAATCGTTTTCTCATATTTTAAACCGCCATTTTGGAATTTCCAACCATTTTGGATTTTAATCAAATTCTGTTTCGCTTAATTATTTACTGGGTATTTGTACAAGGAATGTACTTGACAAGTTTCATTACAAACAGTATACGACTGAACATTTCCTACTGCAATGCTCTGATTACTCGGCTTACCGCTCTAACTTGTATTATGACTTGTCTAACACGAATTTATCCTTCCTACCATTTAATTCGGCTACTTTGTGTCGAATTCTATTGTACGTAACTCCCAGTTTTCAGATGCTGCCAATCATGCTATTCTCAATGCAGTTGTTAACTTTAATAGGCATTCAAATCGCTTCAATGGTTCGCTGTTTGAATAAGCACCTTCATCCTCCAAGAAACGTTATGTTTCCTTTAGTTTATATTTTGCTTTAGTATTATTTTATTTTTTTATTTACAGGTCGTACCTATGACGATATCAGGTGCGTCGAAGAAGTGCGAGCTTTCGTCCTATGTGTAGATTAATATTTTATTTTTTTCGTTATTGTAAGCTTCACTTTTTAATAGAAAAAAACACACGAAAAACAACAGTACATTGTATGTCTAGTTATGCTGTGCGATGATGGACTTGCAAAATCACCCAAAAATTGCAGTTTTTGCTGACTCAGCGGAAAAATATTTACATTTCACCCAAAGAGTTGATTGCATGAAAGAAATACCAGTTATTATCTATAGTTTGGGTTTTAGTTTTTCTACAACAATACAAAAAGTTCTCACCGATTGAAACAAATAGAATCCGTTGATGCAATATTGACATTTTAAAACAGAAAAATTGTCTGGTGCCAAAAGAAATTCAATTGTACTAATTTAAATTAGGGCTTCACAAATCGCTTCATTTTCAACGCAGATGAATTGGTATTGTGCATACAAATGTGCACAATAACACTTATCTGAGATGTAAATAGATAGGAATGAAGCGAATTTATGAATAGAAGTTATGAGACGGTTCCTTAAACAAAGAGTTTTGGTGAGAAATATTTACCTTTACGACTAACGTGTTAACAAACTTTCCAACAAACGCTGAACTACTCTCAGATGATCTAGGATCCAACAGTTTGCAACATACTTGAATAACGTAGTATAAACCATTGTTTCCAGAACCGTCTTGCCTAAGAGAAGTACAGAAACGTCAAAACATTATCTACATCTATGCTGACAGCCTCTGAGAAACCACCGAAAACTATAATATGGTTAAGTCGACTTATTTTTCTTTCTGGAAGTGCCTTTTATTCAATATAATTTATTGAGAAAAAGAAAATTTTCCACTTCATTTGACAAGTAATATAACAAAGCATGACAACTGCACACTACTTTAAAGGAATAAACTTTCGCGATTTCGCGATTTTTGGCAAAATTCTCAAAAGTTTGAACCCTTTTATTTGCGTTTGTCATTTACATTTAAGAAGTAATGCACTTAGCTTTCTCTGATTGGAAATAAATAGTCATTGTTTATCGAAGTTTCGTGGAAATGGATCAGTAAAAATTCGCTTAATTCCTGTCAATTTTCATCTCAGATGAGATGTTATTGTGCATACTTTGTATGCACGATAACACGTCATCTGAGGTGAAAATGAAGCGATTTGTGAAGCGAATATTTGAGACGAACCCTAACACACGAGATGTCGATAAACAATGACTATTTATTTCAAATTAGAGAAGGTTTGATCCCGCGAAATATTTGTTATCTATAAATCGCGAAAGTTTTTCTCGCGAAAAAAATGAGTTTTAGAATCGCGAAAATCAAAAAATCAAAAAATCTAAATATATGACGTAGGCAGAGGCGGATCCAAATTTGTGGAGGAGACTTAAAGCTAAAATCAATTAAGACATTAGTTACAAGGAGTAAAAACCGAGTAAAATAAGTCATTTAAATCGTGAATTCGCGAATTTTTCGACTCGCGAAAGTTTCTTCCTTAAATTTGATCATTTCCCTTAAGTTTCATCTGAAAGATTCATCTCATTCGTTCTATTTCCACCATTTAATCCTTTAAAGCATATACGAAACGATTTTACGGCATCAATATTTCGGTACAAGCATGTGTGGCGTCAACAACTAACATATATTACAGACCAGGTGATAACATTTATTTTGTAAAACCTTAATGTATTATCTAATATGTTTAATTTAATCAGACTTGATCGATTTCTATTTTCTTTCAAATGGTTCTATTGTTTTGAAATCATAAGGCTATACAAACAAAAATCCGAAATTATCGAACGTTCAAACATCTAAACAAAATAGTCAGTAATTTTATAATTATTGTGAAATCATTCGAACGAAAAGATTGTTCGAACGAATTGTTTTATGTGCTGTGTTTCTTGTTAAAATTTATATTGATGAACGCATTTCGCTGAGGTTTTTGAAGATAAATCATGAACTCAAGGTATGTGTAAGCCTATTTTATCTTTCATGTTAGCGTTATACCATGTTAAGATAGTTTTTGTGGTTTTTAAAAGTGCACTGTTATGGGTTAAATATTATTTTTTTTTCGCTGTTAAAACATCATTCTTTATACTTAAAGAAGTTAATGATTGGTTTCATAAACTCAATATATTCTCTCTGTTACCGTTTATCACTTCATATTTAAATGCATCAAACGATAAAAAAAACTGATTTTAACTTTCTTAAATAAATTCTCTGGCTCAAATTTTGTTCTCATGTGCACCACGAAATACATGATCACGTGCATCATTTCTTATTCCCTTTAATGTATACCTAAAGGGTATAAAAGAGTTCGAGAATTAATTAGTACGGATTAAATTAGTGAGAATCGTGGGCCAAAAATTTTGCACGAGTGCGGAATAAATTAGTGCGAATGGATTTGTATTGTTAGGAAGTGCGGGATTTATTAGTGCGATTCCGAATTTTATTAAAGTTTCCACGGATTTAATTTGTGCGTTTCAGCACCATGGCTCGGCTATTTTCAGTTTCACGTAACTAAATACACCGCCTTTTTATGCATCAATTAATTTAGGAAGGGCAAAATCAGCACTTAGTTAAAGGGTAAATCACTTGAATGTCAGTATTAGGGAGCTTACGCGCAGGTTAATCTACGACGGCAACGAAGAATTCACCTATGTGCATATAGGCTACGTGCATTCTATCCTGTAGGATGGAATGCAAGTAAACTATATACACTAAGGTAAATATCATGTTGCAGTCGTAGATTAGACTGTGCGTAAGCTCCCTATTATCCTATAGAGTACTACTGTCCACTGGAAACACCAGGCAAATTTAAGTTGTTCAGGTAGTTTCCTGGGGATAACTGCAGGTCAAAAAAAACCAGCAAGATCATGTCTCATCTTTTTTTACATTTCATTATTGTTAGATCCTTTGGATTGCGCGGAATTTATTAGTGCGAATTCGCATTTCTTTTGAGTTGTACGGAATTCATTAGTGCGATTTGGCGAGTGCCTGCGCATCTGTGCGAAACAAATTAGTGCGAATTTGACCTAAATTTGCACGAATTAGTTTCGCACTTTTTTATTCCGTACTATTTTATTCTCGAACTCTTTTATACCCTCAAGGTAGTGTATATATAATGGATGGCATCCGGCATTAAAAGGATTAAGTGTGACGCGAACTCTACAACCAAGTTTTGATACGATTCCTAAACGAAGTGTACTGTCATGGCTTCTGTGATTGGTTAGACAGTTTATTTCGCCTATAGAAAGTTTTCTGAGTTGTTTAAGTTCAATTAGTGCAAACGATGCGATATGAACACAAGTATTGAAATTCAAAACTAAACATCCCAAAAATGCGTTGCTCTATATGCGAGATTTGCTTGCATCCCAAGCAACAACAATAACCCAATTACATTGGAAGTAGGGAACATCAAACTCACACCAATTTCACCATACTCGTTGTTTAGCACTTTGCTGTACGAATAGGGGGAGAAGTTGGTGTGAGTGGAGAGAAGTCGCTACTTCAGGGAGATTTTGTACCCATAGAACAAACAGCGGAGCCAGTTCACTCCATATATAATGACAAACTTAAATCGAAAACTGTTAAACTAAGGTAAGGTTAAGTACATACCATGAAAAAACATCTTCAGTAGCACACGACACAAGGGCTCGAATACACTCACCACCATTCTATAGAAATAAATATCATTTTAAAAAGCACTTTATGGGGAAACTAAATCATTTCAACTAAATCTTTTCAGCCTTTCGTAGCATATAAATCTAGAACAGATTAAGGTAGTTTTACAGATTTATTTTACAGCAGGAAATTTCAAAACAGAATAAGAGCGGGTTTATTTTATAGTAGCTGAAATTTTATCATCTATTGAATCGAAGAATTTTTTACCTCTTTATTTTTATCTTGTTTCATTTTCATCGCAGTAAAAATGATTTGATATCGAAGAATAAGCGCAGATATACTTATCCTTACGGTTCGTCTCAAAAATTCGCTTTAATTCGCTTCACAAATCGCTTTATTTTCATCTCAGATAAAGTATGCGCAATAACACTTCATCTGAGATGGAAATTGACAAGAATGAAGAGAATTTATTTAGAAAGCGAATTTTTGAGACGGTTCCTTAGGTGAAAACAGAACGAGTTATGGAACGTTTGCCGATTTATTACCCAATAAAGAATATGCTTTTTCTGAGCTTCCTTAAGGATAACTTGAAACATAACAATTAAACATTACTTAAGGCATTAAACATAACAATTGATACTGGTGACTTATTACAAAAACTTCGAAACGACTGTTCCTCATATGAAGGGTTTAATAGATCTGGATGAAAAAATCTGCTCTGGAATATATTCTGGAGTAATCGCTGGAAAACGGAAAATATTTCGGGAAACGATCAACAATCTGAACTTTTATGCTTTAGCAAAAGTTTGAGCCAAGTTTGTTTCGACAAGGTTGTAATTTGTAGAACTTCTGAGGATTTAAATTTACGATTTTAAAGATCAAATATGAGAAATTGTGTGGATGATTTCAACCAATGTCTTTAATTTCACATGAATATATATTATATCAAAAATCGGTTTGGAGTAGAAAAAAAGGTAAATATGCTGTGAGCGTAAAAACACCTTATGATACATTTCTTCAGTCAGCTATAGGGACTGACTGCAAAATCGTAGGGAAATTGGTATCAATATTCATCAACGCAGAAGAGTCTTTGTGTATACTGAGTATAGTCAAATACACTTCTTCCATGATGAAAATGGTACAATTAGCGATACGATCAGTTTGTGTTGACAGCCACCTACCTGAATGACAGCTTCATCATCACTATTACAAACTGTCTTGACAACAACTGGGAAAGAACTTTTTATAAACACATTATTTAATGGTTTGGAACCTTTACGAATGATAACTGTCAGAATATCAAGTGCGGGCTGAAATAAACAAAAAAATAACATGCTATTGTTATGGGTCCGTCAATCAGACGCTTTCCCTTAAATTATTACATAATTTGAAACATAAAAATGAAACGAATTAAAACGAATTTTTGAGACCAAAAAGACCATACCTAGAAAGAGAACATAATATTATGAGATGTAGCAATTATCTAACATTAAAATTAACTTGATGATGTACACTGTCCCTATACACACACTTAGGGACTGCCTCAAAAATTCGCTTCAAATTCGCTTAGCAATTCGCTTCATTTTCATCTTAGATGAAGTGTCATCTGTTACAATAACACTTCATCTAAGATGAAAATGAAGCGAATTGCTAAGCGAATTTTAAGCGAATCTAAGCGAATTTATGAGACGGTCCCTTATATTAACCTCTTCCTTCTATGCTACAAGATTGTTACAACGTATGCGACTATTTTCTGGACATTTTGTATTTGTGGATTAAAAACTGCTAAAAGAAAATGTGATACTTACCGGGACAATCATCGGAGGAACTTTATCAGAAGGTGCTTCTAAAATACTTAATAATGTAGGAACTGTCTTCTCAAGGACGATCTAAAAAAGCAACAAAAAAATCGATGAAATAGATTAATTCTTAGGAGCCGTCTCAAAAATTCGCTTAGCAATTCGCATCTTTTGTTGAAAACGAATTCTATTGTATGTATTATTTTACGAAACGTCAGAAGTCTACCTGGTTGAAAAGAAGTCAAGTTATTCTGCGTTAGAGATTTCCACAAAATTTATATCGCACTTCGTATCATTTTCATCACAGAAGAAGTGTCTTTGTACAAAGCTACGAATTTTGTGGACGATCCCTTTTATTTTGACTTTCCAAATAACTCTTGAAAAACGTTCAATAGGATTACCGGAAAGCAATTAGGTATTGCAGCTATTTCACCAATCAAATCTTCCACCAATGGGTTTAAGTGGTGATCTAAAGAAAGTAGTTTTTAGAGTTTCATAAATCGCTACATTTTCATCTCAGATGAAGTGTTATTGTGCATACCCAGTATGCATAATAACACTTCATCTGAGATGAAAATTGACAGGAATGAAGCGAATTTTGTTCCTTATTATACGAATGTTGTATTTTCTTGGTAGTATAATACGTTAAAAACACATAAAGGTATTGTCCATAAAATCCCTATCACAAATCATTTCTTTATATTTAAGGTTCGTCTCAAAAATTCGCTTAGCAATTTGCTTAAATTCGCTTCGTAATTCGCTTCATTTTCATCTTAGATGAAGT
>JAUCNQ010122749.1:0-10491 GCA_032352715.1 Bougainvillia muscus
GCCGTGGTCCCTCCTGGAAATAAGTTCCTCGAACTTTCGGAGGTTAACCACGTTAAACATAAAACTCACTCACTCACCGTTTCCATCACAGAATAAGTGTTTTTGTCCATACTATAAGTAGTACATGTTGACGTCCTTAACATGGTATTTTTTAGAAAATATAGGATTGATTATACTTTTTTTTGTTATAAGAACAATTTTATAAGAACGCTGAGTCTGAAATCTACCAAAAATTAAGAACAATCTATGAACAATCTTAGGCCTTACTTTTTTCAAAAAAACCTTAAGAACACATACGGATAGATAGAACATGTTTAACATAGTATAAGTAGTACAATGAGGGCTTAAAGTCATTTATTCCTTGTAATATGAGGCTAAAGCTCTGAGTAAACACTGCCTGGAGAAATAGGCTTATAAAGTTCGAGAAATAAGAACAGCGTAAGAACAAATTAAGGATTTGGCTGAGGCTGAGCTGAATTTACTTGGTTCTTATAAAAAAAAAGGTGTATGCTTTCTTGTTTCTTGCTATCAATCCAAAACACCCCTATTTCTTTTCCTATCTTTCCAATTCATTCCAATGTTAAAATGCGCGATTATTTTACAGATTTCCGACTTTCAAACAAAAACATCCTCTTGATCACTCAGATTAACCTACATGAACTTTGTAGCATTTAACTTGCAGACTAAGGCTGAGATAGATAACCATAAAGAATTGACCAATCACACAATGCAAAAATGGAAGTTTAGTAAGCAGTACCGCTATTCTTATTATGCAGAAAACCCATTTTAATCAAGTACCACAGCCAATTTCATTAGGCAGCTCCATTATATGCAAAGCTAATTTTATTAAGCAGAAAATAGATTTTCACGATGTTTTATGATGTTTCTTTTATGCTGTTTCATAGTCTTTTGTGCAACTGAGGGGTATAATTAACATTGTATTTTCCGTCTTGCTAGACTTTTTCTCATCTATCTATTCAAGGACTTGATCTAGTCACATATTACTGCCGGGGTCACTTTCCTCATTTAGACTTTTTATTGTCAATACTTTTTAACTCACTGTTTTATTATGTATTTATTCACAGGACCGCTTTGGAAAACAGTATTTCACATACTGAAGTGTATACATATCCTGTTAAAATATTCGAAATAAATAAATAAATGAATATTAAGCAACAATGTCGTTTTCATTAAGCAGAATCATTGCGTTTTTCTGTTTTTGTCTTATAGGTATTACTTGACTTGGTCATATTTTATAGGAATCACGATATAAAACTTTATATGCACATTAAATGGATGACACATTTCTCCCTTAAATTGATTAACTAGATATCTAATATAAATGTTAAGGCCTGGGAGGAACGCACATTGTTCCCTCCCTCTATAACTCCAGAACAGTGTGTCTGCATCAGATATAACTTGGCATAGTTATATATCATCTTGAAGTGAACTTGGTGACTTCATAATCTTCTAATCATTTCATCGGTGACGTCAATAAATTGTCAAAATCCTCAGACAAAGTGTATTTTAGTTAAATTTTATAATATCAAATATAATTAAGTTTTTACAGTTCTGTTTTTGTCAAAATAACATTATTCTGAGAATATTCTAAATTTTATTGCCGTGTATCCCGACCTTTACTAAATGTATCTTTGATCACGAAATAGCAAAATAAATATTATGATTATAATGTCCATTTGATGTCCAATTGAAAAGAATTACTAATTAATAAACAGCTTGTCTTCTAATTTTAAGTTTTCTTAAAAAACTTGTTCACACATTTATTCCAAATTAAAAGTTAGGAAAAGTCAGAAATTTTCAGCATGATATGATTATTACTTAAAAAGTTATTAACAAAAATATAATACCGGAAATGACGTAATTTCTCCGGAAAACCTGAAAATGTTCCAATTTCCAAAGAAAATTCTGGAAGTATTTCCGGAGTGAATTCAAACGGCCAAAAATCCAATAGTTCCGCATTTTATCGGCAAAAATAATTTTTGACGTTTTTTGGGCACTTATCTTTACTTCCACATCAATTATGTGGTACCGATGTGTTGAAAAAAGATAATTAACTAATGTAAATCCGGTATGGTAATTTCGCAATATTAGAGGCTAATTATGACTTCATTAGCCTAAAATTGACGTCATGTCAAATTTGACCATACCAAATGCTTTGTTATATTCTGGGTAATATGTGTGCAAAGTTTCATGAGTTCAGCATTAGTAAATAATCATAATATTCATAGGGGAGCGTCCCCCGAAGTTTTCAGCATCATAATAACATTACCTGTTGTAGTACTAATACATTGTTCATTCCCACTAATTCCAAGATAAGTTGCAGAGTTTCCTTTGCAATTGCAGTTATTACATACTTCACTGTCCTTAACTTCATCACCTGTCGATCTCCTTGTAATAACCATCTGTCCATATACATGACTCCATTGCAAGAATAGTAAAAGTGAAATAATACATTTAGTTGATCTGTCAATCATTGAATTTCTGTATAAACAATAAAGCGGAGTTTTAATTTGGCAAGTTGTCTTAATATTTTGAATTAATTTCAAGATAAAATTGGTCCCTCAAATTATAGTTTGGACTCACTTGTTACACAACATCAAATTGATTGTCATTCTATTCACATTTAGCAAATTATTTTCAACTCATATTATGGAATAAAAAATAAATTAAAATAATCTTTTTACAGATATCGTAAGAACCATGAATTCCTTAGGACTCGTTTACATTGAAAAATCGTTGCGGGCAAAATGAACTGCCATGGGTTCTGTGATTGGTTAAATTTTTTCCGACGGAACATGTAGAACATGTGAAATGATAAACATAATAATTAATGACGTCACCATGTCAAAAAAACAACTCTCACAACGATAACCTTCTGCCCGTTTACGGCAGTTGGCTAGCACATTGCTCTAGAGTCAATAGGATGAAGTTGGTGTGAGTTCGATCCTCGCTAGTTCTAATATAATTATGTGTATTTGAGCTTTAGAGAAAATCGGAAAAATATTTTCTTTAAAAGTCAAATACACATATGTAATACAAAACTGATTATCCGATTTTTTCATAGAAGACAGAGGCGGACTCAGAACATACTTTTACCTAGTCAAAGCAATAGAATGGAGATTGAAAGCATCCTCAAACTCATTAATTTTTAATTGCTTTTGTATGATGATGGTTCTTAAAAGACCCATTATCATACAAAAGCTATTAAGAATTAAAACGTTTAGTTCTTCATCGTGCTGGTCTAATTAGTGCTGGATCTGCCACTAGGAGAAGTTTACATGTGTAAAATCTAGAAGATGTGTACCGTAATTATTTAATTAAGCGCCGCGGCAATTTTTGAAACAAATTTTTAGTGTGGTGCCTAATCGATGGCGGCGCTTATATATATAGTGTTTGGAATGTTTCGTCAAGCCTTTATAATTAAATTTTAGGCTGCTCGGAGGTTTATGGAAATGTTTTCTTTAAACTAATCCTTGCTATTTAATTCGAGTTTTCATTCTAAGTGCGGCGCCTAATCGAATAATTACGGTAGTATTGTAGTCATTAGTACAATTCTTCTCTAAACTATTTAACAACCATAACAAAAATTCGCTTCATTTTCATCTCCAAAGAAGTACCACAGTATGTACAATAACACTTTGTTCTTTGAAAAAATAACACGAATTATGAAGCAAACCTTAAAGACAATTCGTAAGACTGTTAAAATAAATTTTAGGATTCTTTCGTTGAGTAATATAGTTTCACCACTTAAGAAACACGGCGGGCCAACAGGAGGGCAAAAATGAGCACCTATAATTTTCGAACGTTTTTGTAGCAATAAAGTAACATTCCTATACACAAAATACCTAACTATCGATGCACAGTGACATTGAATACATTAGAAGAATAATTGAATGAAAAGGGCTCTGAATTTTAGTCAAGTGATCGTAAATAGACACAAATCACTTGACCCGCAATTTTTGATAATTATACAATTCCAATACGAGGCATCAACACCAATACCATTGGAGAGGTCTCAAAAAGGTATGTAGAAAATTGGTATCACTTTTTATTTTTGGACCTTCTGGTCGGTTTTAATGGTATTTTAAAAATGCTGCATTCTGAATGGCTAATTCAATTGAAACTTAACATGCAATTTTCTCAGTCATATCTTATCCAAATGATTCACTATATACCAATTTTCCACACAGTTTTATGAGTTCTGTCGATCTGTATCAAACTTATGGATCGAAAATGAAGATTTTAAGTATCGAATATTTTAATGACGTCATAACTGCTTATGTGATCAAAAATTCGAATTTTAAAAATTATAGAAAGTTTTCTCTTCTTCCCTAGTACTCAAAAATCATATTGATTTTACGTATATAGGTATTGTACAGCAGCCTATAAAGTTCTTAGTTCTTGCTTGATATGACGTCATCAATACGCCATTTTGAATATTTTTTTTATTATTTTGATACATCTCACCAAGGTCTAATAAATAATGTTCAAAGTTAGAAGTCCACATGCGAAGTCAATTACGAGATAAACCTATTTTAATGCGTGCAGGGCAAATTTTGCGGGACAAAAAAGGAGCACAATTAGTTGCTCATTTCTACATTCGTTTTGATCCGCCGTGAAAACCTAAAGAGAAATATGTTTAAAAAATAATCACCAATATTCTTTGGTAATAATGCATTTTACTTTCATTTAATATCTGAATACATGTTTTTTATGCCCCCTGCTTTGTTTTTAACTGCTTTTAACCTTATATCTAGCGTGGATCTTTTTCGAAGCTTTTAAAGCCAAATCAAAATAACAATGTCGACCCACGATGTAAATTTCTAAAAGGATATCGTCGATTTAATGGCATTAACCAGACAATAAATACAATATTAACTGTTTTGTCGCGTCTTTACTGAAAATATTGCCTCGAACTTGCAAGTCGGTCAATACAAGTAACCTCGGGCAATACTTTCAGGTAGAGGCACGGCAAAACAGTTAATATTGTATAAGCCTTAGGAGTTACTTATGGAAAGTCTCTGTAAGTTAGTAAATTAATCTTAATAAACCTGGAGTTTTCGTACCTTAGAAATTACAGGCTTCCCAATATTTCAATATTTTCAAGGTGAAATTTGATAGGTGGTTCTGATAAATGACCTGGAAGATTGAAAGTCGGAAAAATAATGCATAATATTACAGGGAATCCTGTGGACACAAAAACGTTCAGGAGATAAAGAAACTTAGTAGTCAATTTAAATCGACAAGAAAAAAAGGATTTCTTTGCCAACATTGGTCGAAACAATCTAAAAAAGTATTTCTGAAAATCAGTAAAACCTTTTTTCAGTGACAAATCGACAGGTGATAGAGAAAGTGTTATTCATGTTGACAAGAGTGTGCCCGAGTGTGATCCAGTCCTTGCTGCAATTGAAAAATATGAGTTTCATCCTAGTGTCCTCGCTATAAATACAAAAGTGAAAAAGCATACCACTACTTTTGATTTGGCTCCCATCACAGAGGACACCATGCTAAAAGAAATTCTTGCCTTGGACGAAGGCAAAAAGGTCAGTGGTTCTATTCCCACTAAAATACTTAAGATAGCTGCAAATAAATGTGCACCCATTCTTACAGAATGTTTTAATAACTCCTTGGTTGACAATTCAGTATTTCCTAGTTCTCTCTGTTTCGGTGATATTATTCCTGAATAAAGCAAACTATAGGCCAACCAGCTTATTACCAGTAGTTTCTAAAGTCTTCGAAAGACTTATATCTAAACAAATTAATCCGTTTGTAGATAAATGTCTTTCTAAATACCTCTGCGGAATCCGCAAGGGTTATAATTGCCAGTATGCTCTGCTAAATTTGCTGTAGAACTGGCAAAAATGTCTTTCTAGCTCTGGAAAAGTTGGTGCAGTTTTAATGGACTTATCTAAAGCGTTTGACTGTCTCCCGCATGAACTGTTAATAGCCAAGTTAGCTGCATATGGCGTTGGATATAAAACTATATACCGTTTTCATAGCTATCTTTCAAATAGGAAACATCGAGTAAGGATTAATTCATCTTTTATTTTATGGTTAGATATTTTATTGGGTGTTCCACAAGGTTCTGTTCTGGGACCAATTTTATTTAATGTATTTATAAATGACTTGCTGTTTGCAGTAATAGAATGTATGGTCTGTAACTTTGCTGATGATAATACTCTCTCCAGTTGTTCCACCACCTTGAAATCTGTGTTAGAAAACTTGCGTTCTGACATAGAAATAGTGATCAATTGGTTCAACTGTAATGGTATGATAGTAAATCCAGAAAAGTTTCAGATGATAATATTGGGTGCTGACACCAGAAACATCAGCATTCAAATTGGCTCTTGCACTCTGACTCCGACTAAATAAGTAAAACTACGTTGTGTAAATCTTGATGAAAACCTTTCGTTTTACCCGCACGTGAAACAAATTTGCAAACGAACCTCTTTGAAAACAATGGCTCTTCTTAGAATACGAAGATTTCTTAGTCAAGATCAGATAGACATTATATTCAATACATTTATAGTGCCATGCGTTAACTATTTTCCTATAGTATGGATGTTCTGTAGCAAACAAGCACATAATCTGATCTCTTCCACTCATAGGAGAGCACTTTGTGCAAAAACTGGTTTATTTGAGAGCACCTATTCTGAGATACTGGAGAAATGTAGATCAAAATCAATTCACTCCAGAAATCTTGAAATTCTTATACGGAAGTTTTTAAATCCCTAAATAAAGTGAATCCAGAACTTATGTGGGAAATGTTTCAACACAAAGCCGTTAAATATGGTTTTAGGTGTTGTGACTTACTTAAAGTCCCACGATCAAAAAACAATATTGCACTGAATTCTTTTCAGTTCCACTACCTATCTACAAGTGTAAAAAATGTAACAAACGTGAACAAATACAAGTCTGCTATAAAATTGACCAATATATATTGTCGGTCCAAACTTTGTGGTGCTCATTAAGAGATTGTGTAATTGTCAGTCTTCCTTTTTTTCTTCTTAGATTTTATATTATTATTTTATAGTCTCCTATTCTATATTTTATATGTATATATAGTTGGTGTTAATTAGTACAATGTAACTATAGTCCAACCAACTTTAAATAAAGAAATAAATAAAAATAAAAAATTTAAAAAATAATAGAGTTATACTAATAAATTTACTTATGTGTTAAAGTTAGTATATTTACTAGTGTTTAAAAGCTTCCAATCGAATAATTCAGAAGTCATCCCAATAAACAAGGTTAAACTGATCACAAACTCGTACAC
This sequence comes from Bougainvillia muscus, assembly GCA_032352715.1. Lineage (NCBI taxonomy): Eukaryota > Metazoa > Cnidaria > Hydrozoa > Anthoathecata > Bougainvilliidae > Bougainvillia > Bougainvillia muscus. Next base: position 7,298 of record JAUCNQ010122749.1, read on the forward strand.
AAGGCTAGTCTCTTATCGATAAGGTAAGATTAAATGAAAATATACTTTGTACCTATGTGCATACGGGGTGGAAGCCAGCGGAAAAACTTGCACCTGGTCAACACACTGAGATGAATGATAAAGCCAATTAACTTTTAATAGTTAACAAATGATTTTCAGCCTTGATCATTTGTTAGACTATTAAAACGTAACGACTGATGTTCTCCATTCTCCATCCGAGTATGGTTTGTTCAGACGTTTTACACGATTTATTATGAACACAAGAGAATGGATTAATTTTTATCAACTGGATCTAGCTATGGAAACAATAGACTGTCCTCCTATATATTTGCAAAAGAAAGAGAAGTTGTCTCAAGAAGCTATTTCAAGAAGTTGTTTCAAGAAGTTGTTTGAAGAAATGGGCTAAGTAGTTCACCCCAAAACATTGGTGTCAAAACCGTCAACAGTATGTGACGAGTGTCTCCAACATACATAAAGTTATTTAAGTATTATGTTATGACTATAGGGCTAGATCTGCCACTGAGAAATTAATCTTTCAACTAAACCCAAATTATTTTCGTTATCACCCACATATGTCCTTTAGTTCACAATCTACTACAAACAAATCAAATAAGTAAAGCTTCTAGTTTACTTATAGTTCATCACCATTATGTTATGAGTAATACGGTTGGGTTTGCCCCTGAGAGAGAATCTATCAAATAAGTCCTGACTATTTATGTTATGTCCTTTATGTTACAATCTACCACAAACCAAAACAATCAATACAGCTTCTAATTCACCGTCAATAATTATGTTATGCCTAGAAGATAGATCCTCTACTGAGATTGAATCTATCAAATAAGTCCGAACTATGTCTGATATATCTTATGTATGTCCTTTATTTTACAATCTACTCCAGACAAAGCAATCAATACAGATTCTAATTAATCAACAATAATTTATGACTAGAGGATAAATCCTCTACTGAGATAGAATCTATCAAAAGAGCTGCAAGTATTTTAGTTATCTCTCATGTTTGTACTTTACTTTACAAACTACTACAAATAAATTAGTAGATCTTACAGAAACCAAAATTGTTTTTCTACTGAAACTACTAAATGAAGTTGTAACCTATGTAAGAGAGTATTTTCTATTACTTTGGCTTGCAAAAACAATAGATAATACTTACCACTGTAGCATGTATTTGTTTTTAAAAGTTTAACTATGAAGTAACTAAGCGAATGAACTTCTAAGTAAAAGGTAAGATTATAAATCGAAATCTTTAATAGACGGTTGCTGTGACAACCATTGTAAGCATTTATCAATTTACTGTTGTCCTTAATGGTTATGAAGACAAATTTTAGCTGGATTATTATTTTTACGTCAGTGTTATTTTAATCTAATAAGGAATGCTGATGTATTTAAAGGAGAACTAACGTCAAAAATGTTTTTGAGCTTAAAATACCCACGAAGCCTTATAAATTCGATCAGATAAAAATAAAGGAACTTATGAAAAGGAAAAAAAAGCTTAGGTACATTTTTGAGAAAAACGGTTACTTTCTACTGGTTTGAATCCAATTCAAACCAGTATCAAACCAAGTCTTGTTTCCTTTAAAAGAGAACTAACGTCAAAAACCTTTTTCAGCTTAAAACACCCACGAAGCCTTAAAATTCGATCAGCATAGCTTATTTTGCTAACAAACTTATATTTGGACCAAAAATAAGCTGTTTCTCTTCCTTACGGTGTCCGCCATTGGAGCAGAATTCTTGTCGGCTACTGTGATATTATCCGGTATATGCGGCGTCACAACTTCAAGCGCGTTAATCAGTGCTGTGGTGGAAAAGCAACGAGTGATTTGCGAAAGATAAAGAAAATATGAATGTTGATCTATTTCGGCAAGGAATAGATAAATTGATACTCACAAGAAGGAAACTGGCCACAGTTTGAGTCCAAGGGGCTTCGTTCGTAGCGGGAAAAATACAAAAAGGTCTTTAGTTGATGCCTTGTAAAATGTAAAAGATTATTTTCCACACACTTATCCATACACGCTATACATTTTTTTAAATGTTTAGTGTATTTAGATGTTTTTATACTCGAGTAAAACATCTGTTTCATTATTAAGATATTGTTATAAAAGATTAAAAGTTCAGAAATTCGACAATCCATTCGCCATACACTGAAAAGAATAAACAAAATAAGTTTGAAGCTACTACGTCATGTTACTATAGAAACATAATTAATATTATCAGTTTTAAAAACAAAATGGAGACGAGCGTTGAACAATATTTGTGAACAAAAAGCGTAATAACTCGCGTTTTAAAGGTTTTCTTTAAAAAAAAATTGTCAGACATTTTTTTATGCCACTTGGAGCATATCTAGCCATTCTCTAGAAAATATTTTTTTGACGTTAGTTCACCTTTAAGATAAGATTATGCACATGTTATTACATGCCAATGTTACGGCAAATTCTCGTAAAGGAATTATTAAAATCTATTTCATTTGGGGAGACCTTATTTATTAAAACACAATATATATTCATATTGATTGTTACCATAATGCTCCCAGCCGGTGCTCATAGCGTTAAGATAATGAGACTGTACTCACACTGCACAAAATAAAAAGTATTCTGTCGTAATACCGACGTATCCGGACTAAATACGGGAGTAGACGGACTGTATGAAGGTCCGGATACAGCTGGCCTTTGGCAGTGGTACATCATACTTTTGTGTTATTTCGCATAGACACACCATGATAGAAAGTCCAATAAATAGAAGACTTAAATGAACAACGAGACAGTTAGTGATAAATATCAAAAGAGGTATTTCATTTATGTTAAGAAATTTAAAGCCGTCTTATTTCCCGATATAAAATTAGTGACGAGAAAAAAAAGGATAACATATTTGTTACAAGAAGAGAAAATTCATTTATTTTATTACAGATACATTCGTTACATCCATTTGACGAAATTCGTGTTATCATTTGAAAGGTTTATAAAATAAATTTTTCTTGAAGTTATCTATCGCATCTCATAAACCATGGCAGTTAAAACTTTCAACTTGCATTTCCCATATTTAAAGGGATTACTGCATGAAAAATGAAAATCACCCTAATGCTAGCAAACATAAAATAAATCATTGTCTAAAAAATATAATCAACTGGTTGTGCTTTGGTCGCCTGTAATATAATATTTTGTTCCAAAATTTTGCGTGCGCCA
>JAUCNQ010122760.1:0-10489 GCA_032352715.1 Bougainvillia muscus
AGACTCAAAGTGAAAGCTTTCTTGGTAAATTTTTGCTGGCAAACACAGTCACTGGCTGGCTTACGCTTCGCAACCCTAAATTACTGGTTTATGTGAGGATGGTGACGAAGATTTCTTCGTCGCATTCCGCATATAAAAAAAAAAGCGTTTGGATCGAGTATGCTTTTCCAGGGATTTATTACGGCAATGACGGATACGTTGGTTTCTGTTTCTACGATGCTTAGGAGAAATGACAACCTCGTACCCAACGTCTCTTGTTTCTTAGCCTTCAAACCGGCTAAGGATGAGACAAGAGACCCTGCGTACGAGGTTTATTTCACTTGTATCTCTGAACATAAAAAGCCGAATAAAACGGGTAAGGGTAATTATGATATCGTAATTTCTAACAGCGGGTTGACACTTAATATGTCTTGGTTGCGCAAATGAACGAATAAGCATCTGAGCATGAGCAAATTTTATTCATTTAGGCGAATGATAGCGAGTCTAATCAGCTTTCGCAACTACACGTTTTTTTTATTAGAACGTCTAAAATTAAGACTTGCTTAGCGCTTGATTTTAAAGAATAGGATCATGCTAAATTCTTCATCGTGTTGTGTGATTTGTACTGAGGCTTGGGTTCTTATTGCTTCTTTATCATTCCTGAATGTTCTTATAAACGATGTAGAGATTGAAGCGTTTGTCTAAATTTAATTTTTTTTAATTTATTTATTTATTATTTTAATAATATTTTCTTCGCCACCGGACGCCATGTTGGATTTTTTGATATGCTGCAACCACGTGCACACTGAAAAACACAGATCCGGAAAAAACGTAGAGTATATTTTACAGACCATAGAGATGTAAACTGCAGTCCAAGGGAACTGGGGACAAATATGATTTTACTTGATACTTTATAGGAAGACCAAAAAAGTGAAGCCTTCTGTATACATTATTTGAACTGTTAAGAGTGAATCATCCGCTCTTGAATGTAAAACATCTGGTCTTGAATGTGAATGATCGGGTCTTAAATGTGAATAATCTGGTCTTGAATGTGAATGATTAAGGGTTGAATGCGAATGGTCGAGGCTGAATGTGAATGATCGAGGCTTGAATGTGAATGGTCGGGTCTTGAATGTGAATGATCTGGTCTTGATTGTGAATGATTGAGGGTTGAATGTGAATGGTCGAAGCTTGAATGTGAATGATTGAGGCTTGAATGTGAATAAAGAAAATTCTTGAATTTTGCTACACATGAGCAACCATAGAGAATGGCTCTGACCTCTTTCAACAGTCTGCTAATGGTAAGTTTTTGTCTTGGATTAAAGATTCATTTGAATATTTTGTGAAAAAAGGAGTTGAGAATTAGCTTTGCATTGAACGTATGTAATTTTAGGAGAACTTTACACTATATGCATTTGAAAGTAACACTACGTAGCTTTATAAAGACAGAGGCGGACTCAGAACATGCATTTACTTAGTCACAGCAGTAAGAGAAATACTCAAAGTCATCAACTTTAGTCAAATTCTCTGAAGACCCATTGTCATACATAAAGTTATTAATTAATTGTGTTTCGTTGTAAAGCTCTGACTAAGGCTGGATTCGACATTGACAGAGGTATACTGCAATTCATAAAAGCTGGCTGTTCAAAAGATATTTTAGCAAAGGACCTAAAATAGCTAAACAGACAGCACGCTTAGCGGACGATACCCTCGGGATAAGCGGAGTTTAAGGGTTAGCCTAATATTGGCGAGATTTATACAACCCAATCAAAAAGCACAGGGATATATATTCAAGCAAGGGATTGATAGGTTGATCATCAAGAATGACAAAAATAGGCATTTCGTAAATAAACAACAAAGTCGCAAAAGTATTCTACAAAGTACAGTTGAATCCCGATAAGTGGAACCAGTTCCAGTTAGCGAATGTTCCACTTATCTGAAGCTGGCAAGGACGAAACAAGAACCAAGGGACTTGGGGAATGATTCCACTTATTCCACTTTGCAGCACATACCGCGCGACAGTTAATTCTATTTCATGAAGCAGAGATAAAATGGTTTCCATCTTGGTTTCCATATTGTGCGTGTGATAAATCGAATCTCCAAATCAAAAAGCGAAGAAAGAGGCTCTGATGACAAGTAACCGTAGCAGTGTTGTTGCGCAATTTTTATGTTCGCAAGCCTTCAATTTTTCCTTCACCATTGAGCGCTAGTGAGTAGAATGACTTCCCCCACCCCGATACTCAATGTAAGAATGTTCAGAAAATGTAGAGGCATACAATTTTTGCTTTTCAAGATACCAAACGTTTTTGAGTTCTTACAACAAAATTTTATTACATTTTATTGCATTAAGTGTGAAAAGGGCTATAAACTAATAATTTAAAGATAATGTTTAATATTTTCACAATAGCCCTATGTCACACTCGATCCCACCACTTCTTCTTAAGAAGTGCTGGGATCGAGTGTGACCCTATGTGAAATTGCAATGTTTAACCAGAGATCGAGTATCCTTTAAAATCTTAAAAATTATGCCGATGGTATATGTTTTTAATGGAACACCATGTGACATATAATAAGATAAAAATTACGTATGCTTTTTAAAATACGTCACTTTAATTTACCTTCATGCTTTGAAAATCGATCAAATGGAAAAAATTACAGAACTTCAATCAGAACTCTCTGAGTTGAGCATTGCAGCATTCATTTACGGCGGTATTCAAAACGCCAGGACATATTCACGAACTGTGTAAAATCAAGTGTGTACAAAGTTTGGGTTTCTCAACAAAAAATGTAAGAAAAAAATATGTAAATAAACAGGAGAGACGAGGTGAGGTGTGTCAAGTGCAATAACCTATCTCAGAACCCCTTTCATACAGAGAATACTTTTCTGCTGTTAGTTAGGAATTGCGTGTAAATTCTGGATTTGTTCCATGTTAATGTGTGTTATGGTTCCGCTTTAGTAAATACCCCGTTCTCGCATACCCAATTTGTAGAAATAAAAGTACGGTTGACAATTAGAATTGACACAATCGGCGAAAATGCTCACCGATTAAATGAAAAGGAAATGTAATTTTTTTGATTAATTGGCAAAGCATCGCCAATTGTGACGATTATTTCTTATATAGAAAATGTTCATACTGGACTTGATTGTTTAGCGATTGAATTTTCAATTTAATCGTTATAATCGTATTAATCTTCCGGTCTGAACCAGAAATCATAATGTTATACACATATTTTTATTTGTAAGCAACCAGTACTCAAACAGTAAGACTTTAAGCAACTTTTAATACTTGCCTTGTAACGATAACGTATGGCACAAGCAACCTTAACAGATTGAGATTAAGATTCGACTCTATCGTTTTTCCATATTCACAAGAGTTAATGCTGTTCATAACGTTCGAATAAAGTTGAGAACTAATTTCCTGACGATTCTTAGAACGAGACCGTGCGCATGCGCACTGGGGGGATATAAAGACTATCGAGTAGTGTGCATCATCATGCATTGTATAAGCTCGATATATTTGGTAGAACCTCTGATTCTTTTATTGTCAAATCTGAATGTCGAAATTGATAAAGACAGTTATATTATCCCTAGATAAACACGAACAAAAAATGGCTTAAAAGTAGTATGGTGTCGCGGATTTTGAGGCACTGCGTTCATAAATGATTTAACCTATATTGTGTACTAAGGTGTTCATAACATTCTTTTGACTGTGGAATATCGAAGAAAAGAGAAAATCAAAGAGAAACAACCAATGATATGGCGGCAGATATGAAATTTTTCATGAGTTTACGGGAAAATCTCTCTTGTCAGCGTGTTATTCTTTCGTGAACAAACAGGTAAGCATAACAACTACGCACACCAACACACTGGTATAAGAAAGTGCATTATCAATATTTGAGCAACCTTCTTTGTATAAACCAAAAACAGTGCCGAGTGGATGAAGTGGTAATTTGGCAAGAAGTAAACATTATTAGTAGAATCTCTTTAGTCAGAAAAATTCTTAAGGTGGGTTCACACCTCATTTGCTTAGTCGAACAACTAAGCGCAGTAGTTAAATTTTGTTCAACTACCTAAAGGGACCAAAACAAATGCAAAGGATTGAGAAAATATCAGCTAATCAAAAGTTCAACCTCGAACCCAGCGTCGTTTATCTCTTTTTTTATTATAAGAGATAAACGGCGCTGGATTCGAGGATGTCAAAAGTTACTATTTTTTGCATTCCTTCAATTGTTGGTACCCTTCTGTAGCACAGGATAAGTTAAGGAAAAGCAGTCGTTGTACAGTGCTAATCAAAATTAGTTAAAACAATGTATCATAAAAACAGACAAAAGTCCATTTGTGCATTAAGAATTTATGTAAAAATATTTATCCAGGATGAATTACACTTCAGTAAAAAATGCGTACTGCTGCCAAATATGTTTCCTGTTAAAGGAGAGAACAAATACTACTGAGTGGCGGATTTAGACCTAGTCAGATCATTAAAATGGAGACTAAAAGTATTTTTTTTTTAGTTAACAAATGATTATTAGCCTTTAAAAGACAATTGTTAAACGATTAAAAGTTCATGAGTTTAGTTCTCCTTTTTTATTGTTTTGACAAGTTAAAGAGTGTCCTTGATCCGCCTATGTACATGAAGTAAATGACATTCTTCATGTTCAACCGGGATAAAATTAGTTAATTTTAAAATTAACACTAACAAAGACATAAGATTTAAAAAGACAATAAGTAGCTACAGAGGATGAGACAACGTGGTAACTTTGCTCCCAGAAGAGTCTGGCATAAGGGAACAACTAATTTGGACGGTCCAAAAGAACTTATCTGTAGAATCAGACGTTATCTCATATATACCGTTGCTGTGGAGGTGTGGAAACAGTGTGTACAAACAGAGTTGTTGTTACCTATTATACCCTGAGTTTATTTAAATGTCTGTCGTAATTCTGAATTCTAATTATACTCTTTTCACGACTACAGATCAAGAAATAGAATATCCAGTATTAATCTGCCCTATGGGACACAAAATCATACCTACTGCACATCACCAGCCCTGTCCGTTTGTTTTCCGTGAACATCTTATTGTGATTATCAATCAGGCAGAGGGTTTCAAATCAATCTTTTCGCAGGAGACTAGACTGCAAATTGCCTATAGTTTTCTGTGGCAGCTATGCACAAAAACATCAACTAACCACACTTATTGTGATCACACGAAACAAGGTTCTTACTCTAAGTTGCCTAATATTAGAAATCTATTAGATTTTCAAAAAATTTCCACCCCCGTTTAAAATAAAATTTGGAAGAGGGCTTTAATAATCAGGGGTCCTTGATAATTGCTGTTTTCCCTGATCTTTCTCTAACCAAGAACAAATTTACTTGGCTATGGTCCCCAAATATCTGTCTGCTATATTTGATCAAGTCTTGTGTAGAGTTGGACAAGTATAAGATTTACCTGACTCTTCCCTGACTTGACAAATTTTCAGCACTTTTTCCTTGACTTTTTGGTCAATTTTTCAATTTTTCTGACTTATCCAAGTTTTCCAGTTCTTTATCTCATCATTCTATCTTGATTTTATCAACCTATTTTTCATAAGAAATATGTGTTAGAAAAAAAGAAGCTAAAGCATATTTTCGTATTCTTTTTAAACATTTTTCCCTTCGAAATTGAAATTTAGTGACTGATAACTTGTCCGAAAATGTTTCCTTAGTGAAATAACTCAACTCAACAAATGAAAATTGTATCCACCTGACGCTTAATTATAATTCGCCACTTCTGAGACAAACGGTAGAATACATAATGATTTTTTGAATTGGTACCCCGTGCCTTATTTTAATACCTTAGACTAAACGGTCCCATGGAATCAAACCAGGCAAGAGATTATTAATACGGTTGTTTGAATACGTCACATCATTCGTATTTTGTAGGACATTATTAGCGAATTCTTTTACGTCACTAGGTATATTAAAGCTGGCGTTTTTCAAGCTTACCTCTACATTTACCAACAGCCTGTCATGGGTTACAAATTTTTTCGATTGATAAGTGATGTACTATTCTTGCAAGATGCAGGTATATCTCTTAAAAAGTTCTTGTGTATGATTTATCGTACGATATATATAGCTGAACAGAGTTCTGGAGAAATTTATAATGGCTACATGGTTTTACAAATCTAACCCCCTTTCAGTTTTACAAGGGGGTGTACAGTGGATCACTATCCAGGGGGTTTCCTTTTGAGACTTATGTATCAATCTTTTCAAAATCAGATTAGCCCAGCAAGATGGAGAGAAATGTTGGCAATAAAAACCATAGGAAGTTCAGATACAGCAAATTTCTCTCCACCTGCCAAAATAGTAAGTACCTAAATTCAAGGATGAAAGAGTTGGTTTTATAAAATTCCGGAAACATTTAAAATATACTAACTCTCGGTGAGCTATCCCCATGGTGTGGGTGCCTTTAATAAATATTTTGACATGGCGTGCTACTAAATTGTTGGAAAAAGCATTTGCAGAGTGAAAAGATATTGTTTAGCTTCCCAAAATACTTCCTCTAGGTCCTGATAAGGTTAAAAACGATTATGCAAGAAATCCGGAATTCTTTCATCCTTGTAAATTAATAGAAAAGCACCAAGATTAATCTGACAGTTGCAAGAGAGAAAGCCGTTTTGCGGGACACTTCTTACCCAATACACGTTGAATTGAGCTTACTTCCCTCACCCTGTCATACCCTCAGCGTAGTTACGGACAGTATCACAAATTTCCGTTTTTCGCTCGTTTTACACGCGGGTAATTTGCGTTTTTCGATCCTGGTGGAGTTACATCGCGGGATTTGTTCTTTTTGCAAAGGTCTAGGCAAGAAAAAGGAGATCTGATAAAAAAATTCTCATTATTATCGGAAACATATGGCAAAATAGGCCTTAAAGTTTCAAAAATCGGGTAAAATCGGAATAACGTTAGTTCCACCGGATGCACTTACTTCACACACATTACTTTGAAATACATTTGTTGCATTTCATCAGACAATAAAAGAAAAAGCCGGGTCCATTGAAATTTCGATCATTAACTGTCCAAAATCCAATAAATTTGATAAAAATCCGATAATCCGATTTTATAAAAACTCTTATAATTCGGGTAATGGTGCCCTAATCAAGTAAACCAGGCTATTTCTTAATTACAGACATGCCACTCATGTTTTACGTTCCGGCCGGAACGTACTGAGCTTGCCTAAAACAAAACAGCTGGGGGTTTGGGGGGCGCTGTAAACCCCCCAGTAGACTTCCGGGGCAAAGCCCCGGAAAAAATTTCAGTTTAGCCAATTTGGGATTCTAAATACTGCTTAGAATGAATCTTTACGACAAGAAAAAAGAGCATGTACGTTTATTATGTTTAGCTATTATTACGTATTATTACGTAAATTTTAATTCGAAATGAATGAGAAAAGAAAAAAACGATTTAAAAGCGAAAGTTCGAACCGGAACTTATCAACATCGAAATTTACACCGGCCGGAATTCCGGCCCTGGCCGGAAGAGTGGCATGTCTGTAATTAGTAAAGGGAAAAGGCTTGATTTACATGCTCCATAAAGTGACCAATCAAAGGCCTTCCGGTGGAATGACGAATACATCTAGTTTGGTACTAGCCTGAGCCCACAAAACTACTTAACGAATAAAATCATAGTCAGTTTTCGCAGTGGAAATAACTGTTACTGGTGATGAGCATGTGAAACTGTTGGGAAATCTAAGAAAGTTAAGATTAACTAATGCACATAATTGCGTCAGTAACAAATAAAGGCATTTAATTACACGATACCTGTGTCTTACAAAAATGACGTGTGCATCATGCAATGAAAGACCTTTAAATTAAAAAATAACTTAACTTCCTTAAGGAATGTAAGCATAATATAATGTCATACTTCTAGTACGAGTCACAGTCAATCATACTATTATTGAGGATTCAAAAACATTTGTCCCACACGTAGTCGTCAAATGATGAAAAAACTACAAAAATAATTTAATACATATAAAAAACGAATTTTAAACATTATTTCTAAAAATATATATCTAAATCATGATTATGGCCGATCTTGGCGGTTTCGATTTATTGAAATAAAATAACAGTTTATGTTGAAAAACGCTTATTGCGGGCTGAAGGGGACAGATGCTTCTTGCAGCTTGATTTCAACTGCGGCACTGTCGTTTAACAAGCTATATTGCCATGACAACACTGTAGTTGTTTTGAAAAACATCCAGTTTATCCAACACATTTTCATAATCGAGCCTCTGTTTAAAAACACTAGGAATATACATCCTTTATTTAATGAATCAGGACTACTGCCAAATGAGCATTACATAAAATTTTAATAAATTATATAATAAAAAATTAATCACATTTTCTAGTGGGAGTACAATCTATATATTACGTCCAACTAAAATTAAAGGGATTAACATGATTAAAGATCGGTTTTTAAAAAAAAGTCTCAGACAAAGAATAACTATCCCCTTGATGGAGAGTAATCCCACAATTTGCTAGTAGTCGACACATATCACAAAAGCACTCAATCACTGATATTTGTTCATTCGTCGTAACTGTATGTAAGATAGAATCATCAAAGCGACGAAGATAACACCTAGGGCAAGTTCGTTATACCAGAGTTGACCTACTTCCACACCATTACGCATCAAGTATTCATCACCGGTCAGACTGAAATATAAAAACAGACAATGGAAAACCACGCACGTTTTTTTTATAAGCAGTCGAGTTGCTTAGGGTTGTGGCTGAGATATGGACAAAAAACTAAGCAAATCCTTAGCAACAGACCAGGCTAAAATTCACAGTAAGGTAAGCAACTGAGGCTGGAGCATGGATACGAAGACAAGCAACTGCTCTGACAAACACACTCTACAGTCAACGAAGACAAGCAACTACTCTAATAAACACACTCTACAGCCAACGAAGTAATAAATAAAGGTTTAAACTACAGTAATTGGGAATTTTGTGGCAATCCCTCAACCCTTAAATTAATTTTGACCAAAAATGATCAAACATGCTTAAACAAATTCTACAACAAATGAGGCAAGATTGTTTAAGTAAGTGTGGCCATTTAGTGTTGACATGTTGCATTAAATGATTGAAGATGATATATCATAATGATGTTGATCAGCAATCAGCAATAAAGTAGACCTCCTTACCATGTTACGTTAGCACTACATCGAAATATCAGTCCATCAAGTTCGTTTATCTGTAAGGCCTAGCAGAAAAAAATGAACAGCAATAAAGGTCGTACTATGTTTTTCTTTGTCATGCGTGTACTGGAATATTCATCTAGTATGTAGTGGAAAATACAAACAACATATATACACTTTTAATTCTAAAATTTATGCAAACGCACTGCTCTGTAATTCCCTCTGGAAAATAAATCACGCGCCCATGCAGGGACGCCAAACTTATAAACAAACAACATAATCTTCATGGCGGACATTTGAAATCAGTAGCCGCATCTTTGTTGGTAGACAAATAAATCAGAACGTTTGAGAGTTGTGTAATCGGAGATGACAGAGTGGTTACTTACAGATAGCCCATATCGGAAAATGCTAAGGTACTTGATCCATCTCAACCATACAGGAATCATTTTTAAGTTCACTAGAAATCCACTGAAAATCTAATAAAAACGGATTTATTAAAGAACTTAACAAATATAAGGCGAAACATTTCAGTTTAGGGACCGTCCACAAAATGCATATGGCAAATCGTATCAATTTTCATACAGAATGGATATGCATACTTAGTATATTGGTACAGAATGTTCATGCATACTTAGTATATTGGTACGATTTTCATACAGAATGTTTATGCATACTTAGTATATTGGTACGATTTATGATACGAGTTTTGTGGACGGTCCCTTTTTCAAGTTTAGTCGCGAGTTTACAAATCTCCAAATTCAAGATGCTTATGACATTCGTGTGATTAAAACTTCGCTTAAGGCAAGAAATTCAGGAATGAATAATCATCATATCAAACACGGTTCATATATAGCAAACCATCATTGTTTTCACAAATAATTCACAATGCAATCTTTCCAACCTAATCTCGGTATACAGTGGTTAATAGTTTTCCAATGTTGTTTGACACATAAAAGTAACAAGCGTGACTTACCATCATAAACACGAAGGGAAGCGAAACGAGTAGATTTGCAACAGCGATCAATTCTATACTGCTGCTTACAAGAATACACACACCAGCAGCAGAAAACGATGTCAGCAACAAAGTTAAGGTATAGATGAAAAATTTGTCAACCGCATTAATCAAACCTGAAAAAATCAAAAATAACAAACTTCTATTTATCAGGGTCCAATTGTTCGAAACTGGAGTAAATTAGATTAGCTTAATATCTATGGTATTAAATCTTGTTTGTATCAATCATTATTACCCGGATTATAGGGCGACGAACGATAAGCATTTTGATTGGCTAAAATTTGCCGTCTGACCGGTTATTACAGAGCGATACAGCCCGCTGCTTATAGCA
>JAUCNQ010122771.1:0-10488 GCA_032352715.1 Bougainvillia muscus
TCAATGTATATTCATTTTCGTTTCACAAGTCCAAAATTCAATGCAAAATCAAAAACGTTTTAAAAGTCAAAATGCAAGTTCAAAACGATTTCGATCCACAAAGTGGAATTTTATTTTCTTTCATATAAAATTAAAACCGATCGATATAATAAGAACAAGTTGGCTTGTAGTTTGGCATTTCTTTATCATCGATCTCACCTCACCTCGTGTGGAATGATTTTTCCGGCATGTTGTGATCCCCATGCTTATCTCATATATGGAACTTTTTTTCTCCCGTTTTTGGATATTTTTTTAATTTTCCCGAAACGGCCAACTTGAATAATTGAACTAAAACATGGCTGCAGAAGAAGAAAGCGCGGCGCGGTGAGGCTTCTAACAAAGCAGAAGAAAGAATTAAGTTTATTTCAGAAAGTTAAGTCAACACTTTTTCTTTTTTTTTACATTTTGACTAAAGTTATAGTTGGTACATACTTTGGTTCCGTTTACTAAGCAAGGAAATCATTAATAGCCGAAATTTCTGAAAAAGTCTCCCCACATTTTTTTGAAGAAGTGGACATCACCAACTTTGACTCTAAATTTCACTGCTTTTATTTTCTTTCCGATTTTTTAAATTTGTACCGAGGTAGCAATACAAATGTATCTGGTGGTTACTTTTTACAGAATATGGATATCATAAGTAATTCTGGATTTATATAAGTTTTTATGATGGCACTTTACACTTTGCCAATGTGGGCTCCTCGTGGAGCAAACGTGGAGTTGATGTGATCAAGTACAGAAATGGCTGAACACCACTTTTTTCGATCTGGCCCTCCAGTAAAATCATCATAAATTCCTTGAAATCTTTTGTAAACGAAAGCAGAAGTTTATAATTTTGCTTTCTTTCACCTGTCTAAATTAAAGTGTAAAAGTGTATTACTTGTGCAGTAAACTTTAATGCAGGAAATGCATTTTCCGGAGTTTTGAGAGGTAAAAATCCAAAAAAACTCATTGCTCGGCGCCAACCATGGTCGCTAAATCATAGCGCTATCCCCCCAAAAACTTAAGATTGATACATACTGGCCTTCACGCTTGTGTCTCTGATGAACTTTATACGGGCATACTTCAAACCATTATCGGAAGGACCTAACGTTTGGGCAATCAGGGAACATCCGGGAAGAAGTGATATTTTTTGTGGCAAAATATCAGAGAATATCGGGGAATTTCCTTTTTGATTTTGGGTGGCAACCCTGCGTGGTCTCCCGTACCTGCAGAAAATCAAAGTCACACAGTAGAATATGCCGTGCTTTTTATATTACGCTTTATCATTTGTGAGGAGAAGGGTATGTGCATAGTTTCTTTGGGTGTCACACCCCACCCTCCCTCTAAAAAACCTGCCACCCCTTTTGAGGTAGAGACAACCCCCCCCCCCCCTTTATAAAAAAAGGGGGGGGGGGGGGGGGGCGTTAGAAACTATGATGTGCACTTTTTTCAAGATACTCCTTGAAAATGGTATGTGACGATATGTGATACAAACTCCTAGACAGTCCCTAAGAAAGATGAATGAAGTCATTCATTTTGTTAAAAAAAGCAACAACTGTAATTTGAAAGCTTTATCTTTCTTCTACTGTATGTTTTTTATAAGAAATAACGCTGAGAAGTTTTCACATTGTTCACATTGTTCTCATTCCTCCCTTTTCCCTTTTTTGATTTCTTGCTCCCTCATAAAAAGGGATCGTCCACAAAATTTGTATCAATTTTCATTCAGAAGGACACTTGTCTTAGTGCATACTTAGTATGCCTAATGTCACTTCTTCTGTGATGAAAATTGTGTTACTTACGTTATGGATTTTGTCAATGATCCCTAAGATAAATAAGCTTTGTTTTTCAGTAAACATTCAATGGAGAATACAATTCAAGCAATTGATAAAAAATCAGTTCATCAAATTTGCTCAGGTCAAGTTGTTTTAGATCTTTCCACCGCTGTAAAAGAGCTTGTTGAAAATGCATTAGACGCAGGAGCTACTAATATTGAAATTAAAACTAAAGAGTATGGTAAACATCAAATCGAAGTTATAGATAATGGCTATGGTATTCAAGAAAAAGATTTCCAAGCTATAGCTTTAAAGCATTATACATCGAAAATACGTGAGTTTCATGATCTGGAATTTGTTGATACGTTTGGATTTCGCGGTGAAGCTCTTAGTTCTTTATCAGCTCTTAGTGATATTACCGTAACAACAAAACACAAACAAGCTGAAGTTGGTAGCAAACTAGAGTTCGATCATAATGGCAAATTGTTAAAGAATACGCCGTTGGCACATTCAGTTGGAACTTCTGTTATTATTGAGAATATATTTTATACTTTACCAGTACGTCATAAAGAATTTCATCGAAACTTTAAAAAAGATTTTTCAAAATTGGCACATGTTTTATATGCGTATAGTTTGATACATAGTAATATTCGTTTCACATTTTCTAACGTTATTGGAAAAAAGAAAAATATTATGTTTTCCACCAATGGTAAAGGTGATATCATGTATATTATTTCAAATATTTTTGGCTCTTCTCAAGCGAAAAACATTACCCTAATAGAACAGTCTATACTGTCAGAGAATGTTCTAGAGGATTACAATCTTACACCGAAGGTACTCAATGGAATGGATAAACAATTCACCATAACAGGTTACATCTCCAAAGTAACACATGGATGTGGTCGAAGTTCACCTGATAGACAATTCTTTTTTATAAACAAACGACCATGCGATTTTACCAAACTTACACGTATTGTAAACGAAGCTTATCATGGCTTTAATCGACATCAATATCCTTTTATTCTACTAGATATATCACTGAACAAAAATTGTGTTGATGTAAATGTGACACCAGACAAACGTCAAATAATGATTCAACAAGAAAAAATTCTATTTGCTATAGTAAAATATTCATTGAAAGTAATGTTTGATAAGTGCGCAACACTTTTTGAAGACCATACTTCAGATATTGGCTTGATTTCACCAAGCTTTGATCAAAACAATGTGAAAACATTATCTCCTAATGTAGATAGTACCATATCCGATTCTATCAATAGGGATAGTGCTACTAGTTACCAGTCTGCACCATTGAATCATTCAAGCTCACCGTCAAATTTTTCAGCTACCTATAATGCGAGCCCTTTAGAAAAATTCCGAAATAAGTATTCACCTTTTAGTACTAAAACCTGCCCCAAAGTAAAGGAACAGAAAACATTAAATACCTTCTTCAAAGTTTCTGAAAAAAAGAGAAAGTTGAACGATATACAAGATGACAACGATTATAGTGATGAAGATACACAGAGGAAAAAATCTTGTCAGCAACAAGAAGAAAATATTTGTACTGAAACTCCTATCGCTTCAACATTTTCAACTCCAAAATGTTCTTTAAAAACTTCAGATAATTATAACACAGATGACAACTTCCCCCAAGATCCACTGGTAGTTCGAGAAGTAAAAGAAATAAGCAATAACGATTTGTGTGAAGGCAATGAAGAATATACCAACAATAATACCGAAGACCTTCAGAATGATTTAGAATGCTCTAAAGAGTGTGAAAACAAGGAATTAAATACCAAGGAAAATACTAAAGACCAATATATCTCATCACCTTCGGAGTACTCGGAACGCTTCTTTCGGAAGCCTTCAGAGTGCTCTGAAGAAGATGTGAAGTTTGTTGCATGTAACGAAAACACGAAAAGACCTTGTGTTGTTGTTCAATTCGATATGGATTCAATAACTAGTCACTTTCAACAATACAATACTATAAGCAAACAAAATCAAAATCAAAATATCAATGTTTCATCATTTCGTGCAAAAATATCACCATCTGATAATAAAAATGCTGAAAACGAACTTGATAAACATGTGTCAAAAGATATGTTTCAAAATATGGAAATTATTGGTCAATTTAATCTTGGTTTTATCATTGCGAAATTAAAAAATGATTTATTTATTATTGATCAACATGCTACTGATGAAAAATATAATTTTGAAACACTTCAAGAAAAACATTGTTTAAAATCACAAAAATTAATACAACCAATACCTCTTGAACTGACATTAATCAATAAATCAATACTTCTTGATAATATGGAAATTTTTCACAAAAATGGTTTCGATTTTGATATTATCGATACTGATAATTTACACGACAGTGATGTGAAATTGATAAAAGTACCAACCAGTAGAAACTGGACATTTGCTTCGTCAGATGTTGAAGAGTTAATCTTTATGTTAACTGATTCACCAAATACTATGTGTCGACCTTCACGTGTACGACTAATGTTTGCAAGTCGTGCTTGTCGTACATCTATTATGGTTGGTACTGCATTGAGTAAACAACAAATGAAAATGCTTGTCACGCATATGGGTGAAATTGAACATCCTTGGAATTGTCCTCATGGTAGACCAACTATGAGACATCTTATCAATTTATTGAGAATATCTTTTTAGTTACTACTAACCTCTGGTTAGGGAGGTTACGGGACCGTCCACAAAATTCGAATGAAAATTCTTATCAATTTTCATACAGAAGAAGTATCTTTGTGTTGTGTATACCAAGTATGCACAAAGACAGCATACCAAGTATGCACAAAGACGCCCTGTATAAAAATTGACACGAATTTTCATAAGAATTTTGGTGACAGTTCCTAACAAATGGTTTATTCTTACTACACCTTAGCTTATCAGTTGGGACCATTTATAAAATTATTACTATTTTCGTCTCAGAAGAAATGTTTTGTACCATCAAAACAATGCGCACAAAGACACTTCTGAAAATTAATACAAATTTTTGGGATGGTCCTAGCTAGATTAACTTTCAGCTATGAAAATTAACCTTTACATGTTCACAGCAGAGCAAATCCACCTTAAGGAGTTGTCTCAAAAAATTTGCTTTACTTTGCTTAGCTGATCGTGTATGCACATAGACCTTTCTTTTGAATGAGAGTTCATAATTATGGAGCGAATTTATAAAGCAAATTTTTGAGGCGGTTCCTTTATAGCTTTAGGAACCGTCTCAAAAATTCGCTTCACAAATTCGCTTCATTCCTGTTAATTTTCATCTCAGATGAAGTGTTATTGTGCATACTTTGTATGCATAATAACACTTCATCTGAGGTGAAAATGAAGCGATTTACAGGTATATTTACTCAATCGAAAAAATGATCCTATGTAGTCAAATGGTGATGTACAAATAGTCACATTGGTTTGATAATTGTAGTGGAAACAAAAGGTAGTACATTTGTATATGAACAAACTTCTAGAAGTGGAATTGTACTGCTCATGAATAGAAATTGGTCTTCCATAACAACGTATTTGCACTGATAACTGAGACTTCTTCTTGTTTCACGTCAGTATAGGATAGCTCTCTAAAAAGACACTTCTCCGAAAGGGGATTTGTTATTTGTATTTTGTGGACAGTCTCCAAGAAGAAAAAACCTGCAGTTTCAATTTTAATTTATTTTGAAAGAAAAGTCTTTCGAAGAGATGAAAGTAATACAAATTACAATATTAAAAGTAACTGATACAGAGTCTAATCTCAAATAGGAAGACAACCACTAACATGTGAGAAAGGGAAAATACATTTGTGAAAGATGACTAAAAATATATTTTTTTAGGTCCTGAAATATATGAGAGACTGCCCACGAAATTCGTATCAATTTTTATTGAGAACAAGTGTTCTTGAGTATACCTTAGTACTGTATGTGTATACAAAAACACTTCTTCTCTGATTAAAATGATATAAATTATGATACGAATTTTATGGACGGTCCCTACACGTTGTTTTTTATAAGCATAATGTTTATTGTCTATAAGCACATATAGGCAGCCTCACAACTGGTTATCAAGCGCAGGGAAGAATCTCAAAAATCGGAAGAAAAAAATTTAAATGAAAATTTAAATGAAAGGCAAAAAAACTTTACCTGTGAAAAAGTTAAGTAAGTTAAAAGGAGCGTGTAATGATAAGTCAAACGTGTAGTTACAGTTTCCCATATTCTTTTTGTATAGTTAATTTAGGAACCGGTTGCAAAATTCATATAGCAAATCGTTTCATTTTCAGCACAGAAGAATTGTCTTTATGCATACTCAGTATGCACAAAGACACTCATTCCTTTTAAAATGAATACCGTACATATTTTCGGGACGGTTTCTAATTTTGTTCAGCAGTTACTTATAAATATGGTTTATTTTTTCACTACAAGTTAAATTTTGTAATTTCTCAAGTTTGTATAGAACCTTTATATGCACTGAAACTTTTTGGACTTCTTCAACTAACTCATTTTGTAAGATTGTAAAAAATTATATTTTGTTCGTTATTTCGATTAAAATGAATGCATAAAAGGGATCGTCCACAAAATTTGTATCAATTTTCATACAAAACAGTATGCACAAAGACACTTCTTCTGTGCTGAAAATGGTAGGATTTGCAGTACAAATTTTGTGGAGGGTCGCTATATTAGTTCCATTCCCACCATTTTAACCTCCACATAATGTCTAGAGTTTTCTAGGTTAGGGACTAAATACTATACCTAGTTATGCTTTGATTCTTAAAACAATCAGTCAAAATTTTCCATAGGCTTTAAGTCCAATTTTTTTATCTTCTGGTATTTTATGCAACTTTTAGAAAGACTTAAGTTATTATATTATTGTAGACTTAAGGGACTGTCTCAAAAATTCGCTTAGATTCGCTTCACAATTCGCTTCATTCCTAATAATTTTTATCTTAGATGAAGTGTTATTGTAACACTTACGTGTTACAATAACACTACATCTAAGGTGAAAATGAAGCGAATTGTGAAGCGAATTGTGAAGCGAATTTAAGCGAATTTAAGCGAATTGTTGAGACGGTCCCTAAAGTGGTGGTTTTAAATTTATACACTACTTATGATATGGACATTCGCTTAAATTCGCTTCACAATTCGCTTCATTTTCACCTTAGATGAAGTGTTATTGTAAGTGTTCAATAACACTTCATCTGAGGTGAAATTATTAGAAATGAAGCGAATTGTGAAGCGAATTTAAGCGAATTTTTGAGACGGTCCCTTAAGTCTTCTTTGCAATAACTATTTAGAATTATCTCCATGTTTAAAAAAGACTTTTCTACTGAAGAAAAGCCTTTCCAGGCTGATTTCAAAGCAAGACTTAATTCCTCCAAAATTTATCTAGCCTCATAACTTCCCTCACATGAAATAGGTAATGGCAAAAAACATAAGTTTCTTATAGAAGACAACCTGATTGTGATATCTAGACCATTAATAAGGGTATACACCTGGTTGTTTGTAAGATACTAGTTGCTTCACTAAAACGCATTTTTCTCAAAATATATTTTCTATTTTGAGGTAGTGAATTGCCTTAGTGGATACTAAGTATGCGCAAAGACACTTCTTCGGAATGAAAAGTGATATGAAAAACCTTTTCACAGATGCTTCTAAAATGATCTTGTCATCTATGAACATTTTAGTACCTTTGCAAGGTTTTTGATGATTGTCATCTTAGAAGAAGTGTCTCTGCGCATGCAAGGTTTGTACAAATACAAAAATACTTCTGATTGAAAATTGATATGATTTTATATGGAAAAACTCATTGTTTACATAATATGCAATTCCTGAACCTGTTTATTACATAACATTATGTCTGTGATGATTATGTGCCCCATCGATCATACAGTGGAGAAAGTTTGCTTTCTACAGTCACTTTCACATGTAAAATTCTTCGAGGACTGTCAGCAAAATTTGTATGGAAATTCTTATCAATTTTCATACACTCCTGTCTTTGTGTATGTATTGTTTTGTATGCAAAATGACATTCCTGCTGTGATGGACATTGTACGATTTGGGATAGGAAATTTTAAGGCGGTCTCTTATCCTTTACAGATAGATATTATATAGATACAATGGAAACAGAATCCAAGAATAGCAATTCGTCATCTGATAATGAGGAACCAAAAACAACAGATGAAGAAGAAAGTATTACACCTTCTGTCAATACAGTTAATGACATTGAGCAGGACGATGCCACTAGTCCTGTGAATACCTTCTCTGAAGATTCTACAAAGAATGGTTCTACAACTAAAGAGCCAGAATCAACCGAGGATAGTACTGTAGTAAATGCGGAGAAAGAAACTGATGAAACAAATGGTAAACCTTCGGAGAACAAAGAAAATGCTTTATCTGAAAGCATGGAGATTACTGAAGTATCAGGTAAGGGACCGACCATGAAATTTTCATACAGAAGGAGTGTCTGTGTACATACTTCGTATGTGCAAAGACACTTCTTCTTTGATGAAAATAATACGATTTGCGATACGAATTTTGTAGACAGTCCCTAAAGTAACTGTTCACAAAATCTGTACTTGAAATTCCATTAACAGTCATGATCCTTTTTCTCGAAAATCATGCCAAAACTAGTTTTTTTCCATTGCGTGCAAACGAGTAGAATATCCCCCTTAGTCCTTATTTCGACGTATTTAAAATCCAATTTTCTGTGGATTTTGTTTTGGGGCCGGGATCATGTCTATCAGAAGAAGTGTGACTTTGTTTACTTATAATGATATAATATTCAAGGACGACCCTTGCTGTTCAGGACGTTCGTGTTAATGTTTTACTGTAAAAAGGATTCCAGACCAATCCTGGACATCTCTTTTGCATAGGAATTGCCCTAGAATTGCCCTATTCTAAATTAAACCGTGAGTGACTAATGTTTGTTTTTTCTTCTTTACAGATTCAGTAATTATTGACAATCAGGAAGAGTCTGATGTAAAATCAAATGATAAGGAATGGACTTTAGAAAGCAAGTTACAAAGTTTTCTGAAATGGTGCAAAGAAAATGATTTGAAACTATCTCCAAAGGTAAGTCTAAAGATTGTATATGCATTTAATTTGAGAAGTTTTGTTATAGACATATGTATGTTTGTCTCATACATTCGCTTCACAAATCATTCCATTTTCATATTCGCCTCAGAAGAAGAGTGTCATTGTACACAATGGCACTTGTTCTGATTGATAACTGACAGAATTTATAAAGCAAATTTTTGAGGCGAAGCCAAAGTTATTACTATAAGGGCAAAGTTACTACTGGCCACCGCTTGATGGAAGGCGTTTTTGATATTATAATTTCAAAATAAAATTCTTTGATCTCAGGGCAGCGTATTGGGTGCGACTATTGCACTCAATTAATTATGGTCTATATTAAGCCCTGGACACCTATGATTCACTTCGAAACACATGTTTGCACGGTCTGGTGCATACCTGTAAGAAGCATCAGTCTTAAAAATTCGATTTATAAATTCGCCTCGTTCCTGTCAATTGTCATTGAGAAGAAGGAAGAAGTGTACTTGTGCATACTTTGCTTCATTCCTATTAATTTTCATCTCAGATGAAGTGTTATTGTGCATACTTTGTATACACAATAACACTTCATCTGAGATGGAAATGAAACGATTTTTGAAGCGAATTAAGACGAATTACGACGAATTATGTTTATAAGGATTCGTCTCAAAAATTCTCTTTAATTCGTTTCAATAATCGTTTTATTTGCATATCAGACGAAGGGTCATTGTGCATACTTTGTTCTTCTTACTCTTCTTCTGAGATGAAAATTGAATTTTTTATAGGTAACAGTAAAGTACGAAGGTACCA
The DNA here is from genome assembly GCA_032352715.1 of Bougainvillia muscus. Lineage (NCBI taxonomy): Eukaryota > Metazoa > Cnidaria > Hydrozoa > Anthoathecata > Bougainvilliidae > Bougainvillia > Bougainvillia muscus. Next base: position 9,650 of record JAUCNQ010122771.1, read on the forward strand.
GTCATCGTTATGGTATGATTGCAACAGATGTAATTAATAAAGGAGAAGAATTATTTATTGTACCTAGAAATATGGTACTCAATGCTGATAACAGTCTTGTAGCTAATCGAGTTATTGATTTCTCACATTGGTTGGAAGATGAAACAGATAAAAGGTATATTCGTATTAAATTACATTTAGAATGAGTTTCTTTGTGCATACCTTATATGTACAAAGCCACTTCTTCTGTGGTGAAAAATACTATCAAATTCAAATCTTAAGGGTTCTTCTCAAAATTTCGTTTGAATTTGCTTCATAATTCGCTTCATTCCTATTAATTTTCATCTCAGATGAAGTGTTATTGTGCATACTTTGTATGCACAATAACACTTCATCTAAGGTGAAAATGAAGCGAATTGTGAAGCGAGTTTAAGCGAATATTTGAGACGGACCCTAAAATAAAATACGTATCTATTTTCATTCAGGATGAGTGTCTTTTTGCTTACTTAGTATACACAAAAACACTTCTTCTGTCATAAAAAATGGTACGATCGCCGATACAAAGTTTGTGGATGGACTCTTAGGGATGATCCATTAGCACTACAGAGCAGTTCATCTGGACACTTCCCCCTAATTGGAAATTAAAAATGTTAAAATAAGTTAAATATTAAGTGAAAAAAAGCAAAAAAAGCAAAAAAAATTGTTTCATAAATTAAATTTCACTCTTCTCGCTTTACTTCAGAAGAAGTGTCTTTATTTAATTGTTTAGGGTTCGTCTCAAAATTTCGCTTAGCAATTCGCTTCGTAATTCGCTTCATTTTCATCTTAGATGAAGTGTTATTGTAACACTTATGTGTTAC
>JAUCNQ010122782.1:0-10487 GCA_032352715.1 Bougainvillia muscus
TAGATGAATCGCTTCGTAGAGATTGGATTATCTTGAGAATTTGGTTAGGATTTGTTGGTTGAAGTTTGAAGTCATTTTCATTATTTACTAAATTTTCAATAAGGGATAAAGTTTCTACTGGAGACATATATATTAGCTAAAAAATAAAGGCGCCCATAGAGGGAAGGATAAAGCAAGTCATAAAAATGATGGCTGGGATAAAACGCAAAAAGAGCTGGTTGGCTTTATTTCCCATTGCGGTCCCATATTTTAATATGAAGAAAGTAGACCTAAAGATATGCATAAAAGATTCATGTAATCATCCGTTTCTAAGAGCTTAAAGTTATTTACATTTGTAGATGCCTTAACATTGTCAGGTAGTTTATTCTACAATGTTGGTCCTACATAAGATAGAGATCTTTGGCAAATGCGTAGTTCTTCTATATGGTTGGTTAAGCCGTTGCAAAGAAGAACGACTTGTCACTTTCCCTTGATTTGTTGGTACAAAAACATCGTTCGTATAGATTGGGCACATTTAGTTAACAAATTTGAGCAAATTAATTAATTAATTAATTAATTTAATCAATTTAATCAAATTATATAATTTAATTAATCTAATTCATTTAATTCATTTATATAACTTAATTAATCTAATTCCTTTACTTCATTTACTTCATTTAATTAATTTATATACTTTAATTAATCTTATTCATTTAGTTCATTTAATTCATTTAATTCATTTAATTCATTTAATTCAAAATATTCTATTCAGATAACAGGTTAAATAGAATTACTTCTAGTTTATGTTTGTTTTCATATTTTTCAGGTTGACTGCACTGTATTGTTTAAGGACGTCGCCTACAAACATAAGAGTATGTTGGTCAGGTGGAGAAGGACCATATTTAGTAAAATGGTTTTGTATACATTCAGTATACCAATCTTATCCAAATATAAGTCATGAACAAACATCTGGTCAATGTACTCTTGATATCACAATTAATCCAGCTATGTATTATCAATTTGAAGTGTGTTGCAAGTCAAGCACCGGTGGTCCAGCACAACCAATAAAGACTAATTTCCCATATCTGTAAGTACAATTAGTGATCATTGCTGCTGTTGTTTGCAAATTTTGTTAAATCATTTCTGAGTTAATTTTAATCTCAAAAGACATTTATTTATGAGAGAATAAGTTCTTTTTACCAGGTTTTGCAACAACATTCGTTAGAAATCATAGTCTTCGCATATATCATCTAACAATCTTATAATAAAATGAAAGCAAATTGCAAATTCAAGCCAGGAAATTGTATGTGTATGCTTTTTTGGTAAAAGTGCAATTTAATCTGTCCTTTCCAGGATCAAGAACTTTTACTTATATATAAATATAATGACACTTTTCAAACAGAAAGACATTTTTGAAATAGTTTGTAAATAAAATGTGAGACAAATAAATGTATTAAAAGAATTATGATGAGGTATGGAAATAAAATAAACAAAAACAAGTCAAATTTGTTAAAAGGTTTTCGGTAAAAACCACCTTCAGTCAGTGGCGGATCTAGCCCTAGTCAGAACAGCACGATGAAGAACTAAACGTTTTAATTCTTAATAGCATTTGTATGATAATGGGTCTTAAAGACCCATTATCATACAAAAGCAATTAAAAATTAATGAGTTTGAGCATGCTTTGAATCTCCATTCTATTGCTTTGACTAGGTTAAAGCATCTATTGCTTTGACTAGGTTAAAGCATGTTCTGAGTCCGCCTATGAGTGCATAGCAAAATTTTAAACCTAACATAATTATGCGATTCTTTTTATAGTTCGATTATAACTGTTTAGATTTCCTTCGAACTTTTCTTTCTGCATCACGGTTACGCAGTGGCGGATCCAGCCCTAGTCAGATCAGTACGAATAAGAACTAAACATTTTAATTCTTAATAGCTTTTGTACGATAATTGGTCTGTAAAGACCCATTATCATACAAAAGCAATTAAAAATTAATGAGTTTGTGCATGCTTTCAATCTCCATTCTATTGCTTTGACTAGATAAAAGCATGTTTTGAGTCCGCCTCTGTTACGTCACGAAGCTTTGTTGATGGTATGCACAAATACACTAATATATTTCAGTGAGATTTATTGTTCATTTTTTAGAAAAAAGATGGTCGTTATGATGCGGTCCTTTTGGATGGTTTTTCTGAATAATAAACATAAAGCCACCAAAGAGCAAAGCATAGCAGAAAATGTTAATTCTGATCCGACTAAAGACATAAAAAAAGCCATCTTTACGAAATAATAATAAAAATGATGTTTCCGTAATTTTTTATTGCAACCATACCAGTTCTCAATTCTTGTCATAAGAAAATAAAAATCATATAAGTAATCAGCCACTACCAAAACACAAAAAAGTTCATAAATTCTGTGATGGATTCAGATGACCTCCCCTGAGCAACAAGGATTGAGTCTAAAAGTAATTAATGTTAACCCTTTAACGCCTGGTGGTAACAAAATGGTCAAACACGCTTCAATAATCCTGAAGCAAAATGCTTTAGGATTGTTGAAGTGTGTATGACCATTTGATGGAGTATAGGAATGAGCGGGTTAAATCTTATCTTTCAGGTACGAAAAAAGTAATGCAGTAAATGAGGTTTCTGTTGGAGGTGAAACCTACAATTTTAAGGGTAGGTGATTTATTTAGCCAAAACGAATAAGAACACCAATGTAAACGAATTTAACATATAATATAATCGACTATGTTGAAACGTTGTTTTCAGTTTTGTTTGTAACTTTTAATTCTTAATAGCTTTATGTATGACGCTGGGTCTTTAGGGACCCAGCGTCATACATAAAGTAGTTACAATTAACGACTTTTAATCTCCATTAGATGGCTGTGACTAAGGTAAAAGCATTTTCTGAGTCCGCCTCTGTGTTTCTCAACACTCTTAATATTATATTAATATTAATTCGTTTTCTTTCAAAACTTCATCTTGGTCAAGCAAAACTATAGTATATATATGACAGAGATATAGTGTTTCTAACAACAATCAAATAATACGCATAATTGGTTTCAATTAAATCCAGCGGAAATTATTCCTAGTTATTTTAACGGTGTTACAGTGGAAAAACTTGGGTGTAATTACAGAACACACATCAATTGAGACTAAGGGTTAATAATATAAATTGCAAAGGCAATAAAGTAACATAACTGCATTTATGTGCATAAATTATGAGACCGTTGTTTCGGGAACCATATGTATAAGTTCTGTTTTGTAAATGATCGATTTTGTTTCAGCTTGTTGGTGAGCTTGAATAATCATTGTAGACTAAGGACTTAAGTCTTTCAGTTTTGAGTTGTGACTCCCTCGTGGTGTCTTCAACCAAGCCTTAACGCGCCCTATGGTCAAAAACTCGATTTTCTGCAAATCAGTTGGTTAAGCTATTAGGCGCCAAAACCGACACTAGGCAGAATTAATTTTCAAGTAATGATGACAATTCGTTTTTTTCTTCAAACGTTTATTCGTTTCAATGTGACACTTTGTCCAAGGTGTCAGGACAATTGCACAAGAAGACAGAATAACCTACCGTCTCTATCCAATAGGTAACGAAGTTACGTGCAAATTTTAACTGAGAGTCTCGAGACTTCGGTGAAGATATTTCGGTGAATAATTTCCTGATCAACCGAAAAACCTTTTTATAGTCAGAAACGGCGCCTTCAAATTATTTTCGGTGAATGATGTTCAGTGTCTGGCTAGAGAAGTATAGTAAAAAATTCCAAAATATTTGGCAGTGATACATCATATCAGTCATACAGTGCTTTTATGTACGGATGCCTACGTTCATCCAGCGTTCTACTTTTTTCTCTATCCCTGGGTCTATCCACAAGTGTGCCATAACCCTTTTGTTTCTTTATATATTTTTTCTGTTTACAGGACCCTATTAGATAACAGTATATTTTTATAACTGGTTAGGCTTATCCTGTATAAATATTACTTAATAATAATAATAATAATAATTGTTTGGTCAAAATTGATCGGTGTCTCTGAAAACGGCTTAATTCTGAAACTTAGGAAGTAAAGGTAAAATTTGAATTGAACTTCATCAAATTGTCCTAAAAGCACACCATAACAAGTTTCAAGTCAATAACTTTAGTAAGACTTTTAATTTTTACAAAAACTACAGCTCATGACTAACAAAATGGCCACCACGGCCAACTCCCTTCTATTTTTTTTGTGGAATTTTGATATGTTGCCCGCATAATAAAAATATTAAAATTCTTAAAACATCAAATATGGAGGATATACAAAATATGGGGTAACGCTGATTCAGCCTCACCCCAGTACATAAATAGAGTTATATGGTATATACTGCGGTCCATCCATTTGCCTTTGTTACTGCCTTTTCCAGCCTTTTTTGTCTTTTTGATGTAGATTGTTCTTTTCAAATAAGCCATTTATCTCTTTTCCGCTGGGTGAGGAAAAAGATCATCTGAAAACAGCATTTGCAATAAAAAGGAGTGGAGAATAGGGAAGTTCCCAGTAATGAATCAAAATAAAGCTCTCTTCTGAAGAGGAAAAGCCCAATCAGTGAAATCTTATAATTTTATAAGTACGTTCAGGCTTAAATCTCCCAAAAATTTAGAACAATCTAAGAACAAACTTAGGCTAAACGTTTTTTAGTTAACCTTAAGAACACACACTGGATAGAAGATGCTTTAGCACAGTAAAAGTAGTAAAATGAAGTCATATATAAGTTTTTTTTTCTTGCGGCTAAAGCTCTTCCAATGAACCCCAATATGTGGAAAAATTCGTTCAGTTTCGAACAAACAGGCTTATAATCTGGAGAAAATAAGAACAAATTGAGCCCAAAACTCCACAAAACATAAGAACACTAAATTTACCTGGTTCTTTTAAATAGCTTTGAAAGAAAAAACCAAGGCAAAAAGCAGAAAGAAACACACCACACAGTACACTTTTTTCGTGTGATATATTTATTTATTTATGAGAACAACATTTTGGCTGAATTTTGCTAAAGATTAAGAGCAATCTAAGAACAATCTTAGGCTGTTGTTTGAAATTATGTTTGTAACATAGTAGAAGTAGAAAACTGAACTTTGAGACTGAGCTACATTTCTTACATGGTTCTTATAAAAAAAGTGTAGCTACACCACAGAATTATAATCAGTTCTCACTCATTTGTCTATAAGTTAAGAGATTAATTCTCAGAATTTTTCGAAATGAAAGATATAAACAAATCAAACAAATATACAATCTAATAGCCTTGAAGTATTTCACAATTTTAATAAAACCATCAACACCATCCATCCTCCTTACAGCCGGTCTAAATGGTTTCTCGTATAATTTGTTTATTTACATGGACATACATTCTTTCAATATGCTGAAGCAATATGCTTCAAGATTATTGAAGCGTGTGTGACCATTTTGTTACACTCAGGAACGTTCATTTTTCTTTTTAAGAGCGATACAGACTTCGCCATCAGCGCCCCTCTCGACTAAAGAAGATTAATACGTTACATCATTAGTTTCGGTGGTGAATCGCGAAACTCATTTCCTGCCATCCGTCGACAACTCGCGCGACGTTCGTCTGCTCTCGATTGCACGCCCTCCCAGTTCCATTGCTGAGCGGCTTCTTGTTGACAAAACAAACTGGCTCAAAAAGTCTTAGAACTTCAGTCCCTCTAAAAGTGGGTTACTAAAAAAACTGGAAAAGATGCAACCTCGTCCCCAGTGCCCTTTTGCTTTTTTGCATTCTCCGCATAAAAAAAGCGAAAAGCTCTAGGGACGAGGGTGGAAACGATGTACAAAAAGTTCCATACGGAAAATCTTGAGAGAGAGATTTTCAAAACCTGGACAAGGTCACGTGATCATCTGAGATTTTTCTGCTGGAGCTCACCGCTTCGGTGGACAGAATTCTGTCCACCCTTTTTGAATGAAATTTCGAGTCTGCATGAAATAGAGTGTTGCGTTTAGGGGGTTGACATAATTATCAACAACATCAAAATAGCGACTTTGAAATGCTCGAACGCTGTTGTTTGAGAACAACTTTAAAGCTTATTTAACCAAAAATTTGGTCAGAAGACTGCTATACTGGCTGTTTAGGAAGGGAAAGATGTAATTTACCATACAGTTAAACCTGTGGTCTGTTGTTATCCAGAACAGACGTTATAAGGAGAAAAGAACACATCACAGAAACATCAACAACACCACTGACCACACAAAGCAGTCAGTGCTCGTTCTCTCTGGTCCAAATCTTCTCTTCCCGATGCAATAACAAGTTGAACAGCTGGTTAAATATGATATGAATCCTGACGAATATGATGAGAAAGTTAAAAAGGTAAGAAGAAGAAGTATTCGTTAGAGCTAGCTAGCTCTTATATTTTTCCCCCCAGCTACACACAATTACATCCTTCGTGCGTTCCAACTTATAGATGAGTTTCTAGGTGGCATCAATGACAGCAAAGCAACTTTATACATTGTCTCGCCACTTGCTACGTCCAGTTTATAGAAATTTTGTCACTGTTTTGATTACTAATACTATGCCAAAAGGCATCCATAGATTTTCTGATCAAACAAGGTGTAGGTAAAACAACCTTATCTTGTGTACTTGTCTCATAATACCACTCTCTAACTATCTTTTTTGTTCTCTCTTGTTAGGTGAATTTTCTCTCCTCCAGGAGGTTGCCGATTGTAAATGATATCCTTAGTTTCTAATTTTCTGTGCCAGCTACTAGTCAGCTTTTTGATTTAGTTATGCTCTCTTGTTTTAATATATCACTAAGCTCTACTAGACAGCCGGTATGGATACTAGGTCTTTTAATACGAACTTTATTGACTTCGAGGCATCATAAAAAGCATAGGGTTATTCACTAATAACTACCCACAGAGAAGTTAAAAAAACTTCAACTTTTATTTTAATTTTAGTTCAAAATTTTATGTTGTCGTTGTCGTTGTCTTGAGTTTGGAGTTTTTACTTGGCCCTAATGTACTTCAGTGCGTAAGATCTCTAGTCTAACGAATTAAAAATAGACACAGCCCCACTTTTTTATGATGCTCACACCTTTTCCCAGTGCACCCCTTTTTTGTTATTGTTTCCCAGTCCTCCTTTTTTGTTACCCCCAAATATGTAGCCCCTCTCCCCCGCGCTACTTTAAAAGGGGTGCGAATTATGAAAATTAAAAGTTATGTTTTTCTTCTAAGGGCATCAGTGAGTGATGGAAGGACAATGACTTTTAGAAAAGAATACTCAGGCTGTTAGAAATAAGTTCTCATATAAAATATTGTCTCATGTCTTATAAATGATAACTCTCACAGCAACTGCAACCAGCAAGTAAAGAACGGCTTATCTATCATCAGCAATTACACGAAGGAACAAGTTTTAACACATGTGATGAAAAGGGAACAGTGAGATTATTGATATCAACAATTGCATATTTGGTTTGGGTCTGGAGTAGATGTTCTGGACTTTATTTTGGAGCACCAGCAGGACTAGCTGAATACTTCCAGGAATCAGGTAGAGCTGGTTTCAGATGTTGTTAAAAAACGTATTGCAACAATGCCGATCATTATTGCAGAGAGCTGTTATTAAAACAATTTGGATTGTAGTGACTGCTGTGACATATATTCACATGGGATGCCGTATTGTATGCACAACTAAAGGAAACAATATCATCTGAAGGTACTTATCTATCACAAAGTCAAAGAATACTTACAGGAAAAGCTTTTAACCCTTTAATTAACGCATAGTGTTGCAAAATGGTCACACATACTTAAACCATCCCGCATCATAATGCTGTAGGATTGTTACAGTATATGTGACCATTTTAGGACATCATGTAATAAAGGGTAAAAGTTTCCACAGCATGCAGTTCTGCATGTTCTGGGACAGATTTTTCATATTTTATGACTTGCCATATCAAGGTATTGAAGCAGTTATAATGATGTAAACTCGTTAAGTGAAGATTCAGATTTGGATAACGTATGAATAGGAAAAACAGTTATCACATATTTGTCTTGGTTCATCAAGCTGTGAATGGATTAGAATTTTGAAAAACCATACAAAAGTCTAAGTTGGATATGCAGAAACTTTGGAAATTCATTGCTGCATTTAACTTGTTTCAGGAGTGCATTTGAAGTTAGCCATATATATGCGTCCAAGTTAAAATTCAAAATTCTTATTTGCCAACATGACATTTCATAGTGATGTAGAAGAAAAAATATCAATCCAAGTCAGTTTTGATAATAGGAATCTCATGCCATGTCAGGGGCATATAAGTATAGCAAACTTCGACTTCAGAAATTTTAACTATTCTAGGATGAATAAGTTTTGTGGACTGGTCCGTCCATATACTTGCATGGAAATTTGTATCAATCTTCATTCAGAAGGAGTGTCTTTGTGTCTTGTTATGCGAATTTTGTGGACAGTGCCCTATGGTTTGTCTCAAAAATTCACTGACATCTGTTAAACAGATCGGTTCCTTGTGATTTCAGATAAGGTCTTGCATTATTAAGTAAGTATGCATGAAGACACTTCTTCTGAAGAAATTGATAGGAATGAAGTGAATTTCTATAGTGAATTTTTGAAAGTTTTAACAACCGCTCAATGCAGTTATGGCAGGGAAGTTTAATGATTTCGATAATTTTCCTTTTTTGGGATGGTTCCAAAGAAGACTAGAACTTATCTAAACTTATACATGTTTGGTATTGTTGGATCACAAATTTATTATAGCTTCTTGTGATTGAAAGATTAATTGCTGTTCATCCGATAGCTACTTACGCTGACCTATCAACCAAGATACACTTTCTGTTTTTATTCACCTCATCGCATGATTATCGCTTCATGTCATACAATAATTTTTGCCTGGAATGACTGAGACCATATTCGCTGTTAGCAATCCAACTTGACAGCGATATTTTCATAACATAGATCCATAGAAATAGCGGATAAAACACTATTTTCGTGTCACGAGTCACAAGCAAATTAGAACGTTACTCGCCGGATGAAGATCTTGCAATTACTATCATGATAGATTAAGCTGCGGAATTAATTATACGAACTATTGAGCCTAGTAGAAAACGTTCGTTCTCGCATATAACATGCGATTGGCCTTTTCCTGCTTTTTCTCGATGTTCGTGAGTTTTTAAGAATGTTCGCAACATCTCAACAACATTAAAAACTTTAATTCCATAATTATGATTAATGTTTTGCATAAATTTTATTTCAACCAATTAAATTCAGAGAAACTATAAACAAACATTTTAAAAAGGATGCATAATTAGTTAAAAAGAAGAAGTGTCTTCTGGTTTACTAGGTATGCACAAAACACTCCTTGTGAAATAAAATTGATATGATTGTTCATACGAATTTTGTGGACAGCTCTTTAGATAAAGCGTGCTAGCTAAATCTCCGAAGATTTTGAATTTATTATCGCAATTGCCTGAGACTATGTATAATCGAGTATAATTAACAGCATGTATAATAAGTAGCTTATAATGATAAATTATGGGCTAGAAAATAGGGTAACTTTTGTGGCAATATCAAATCTCCATCTAAAACTCCGTCAAAAACTAGCTTCATAAATTCATTTCATTTTAAATTCATTTCATTTTTTCCTCAGGAGAAGTGTCTTTGTGGATGCAAAGTACGCTCAGTAAAACTTCAGAAAAACTACTGATGTAAATTAAATATGAATATTTAGATATTTTTGGGTCGAGCTTGGTTAACTAAGAAACTCACTGTTACCTCGAGGTCTCCACCAAATACGTACCATCGTACCATTTTCATAGTATGCACAAAGACACTGCCTTTGAACGAAAAAAGATACGAATATCCATAAGGATTTTGTAGAAGATCCCTTGTTATAAAATGTTTATTGACGGAAGTAACTTGGACCCAAATAGATTTTTAAACGGTACTTGTAGTTTTTACACTTAAATGGCTCGGCCACAAAATTTGTATGGAAATTCATATCAATTTACATACAGAATGAAGACACTTCTTCTGTGATGAATTGGTACGATTTGTAATACGAAATTTTTATACTCGCTCAAATGTATTTATAAATTGGCATGTACACTCTTCTTTTTTTATAAGCATAGTGTATTTTGAGTTCAGCCTGGACATGCTTTTATAAATTTCTTAGGTTCAGCCTCAAAATATGCTTACTTTATGCTTTGTATATCTTGATAACACAGTAGGTTTACTTTGTGAAGGAGTTAAAATATTAAGAGCTAAGGAATGTTTAGAAATGTTAATTTATAACCTTTTTAAAAAAAGCTTGCTACAATTATTACTGCCAGCCTATACAACATGCTTATCTTATTCTTAAACTTTGTTGGATTCTCAGCCTATACAATACATGTTTATAAAGGTTATGCTTATAAAAAAAGAGTGTAGTTCGTAGTTGAACTATTAGATAAAAAAATTATTTTGGCTTGTAGATGTTCATTCTTTTGAATTCCTTTAAAACTTATTGTACAACCAGAGATATATCTCTGGTACA
>JAUCNQ010122793.1:0-18511 GCA_032352715.1 Bougainvillia muscus
TCAAATGCGGTGATTATTTACTTTTATTTTCAATGCGCGCGAATGACGATGACCAACCTTTTAACTAGAGGCGGCCTGACCAACAACGATCAGACGTATAAAATAAAAAACCATATATTTACTATCAATAAATGGAATACAACAAATATCTATATTTTCTTTTTTGCTTTGCTTAAAAACTAAAAACGACTAGTAGCCTGAATGAAAGTAAGTACATGTAACTAGTACATGTGTACAACAAGTTTGTCATAATAGAAACATTGATTCTTATTGTGTGGCCTCATGAGACGAAATAAACACATGCTGTAAAAATGTAAGCCTAAAGTGGCCAAAACAGCACAACATCAATACTATAGTGTTGTAGTAATGTCATACTGAATGAGCTCTGTACAATACATATAATATTTATCTTATTCTTAAACTCTTGGCGAAAACGAATACTGCCTACCATGACTAGTGTGTCTAAAAGAACAATGCTGTGATAACATACATTCCACGTAGTGTGGAGAAAAGACCTAAAAGTGCCAACAACAAAACTCCCAAAGTGCCAACAACAGCACAACAATACCTATTGTAGAAAGATCTCATAAAATATATACATGCTATAAACCTACCGTATTTCTTCTAATTAGCGCAGGGCCTCGAATATGCGCCGCCTTCTAATAAGCACCCCCTCTTTAATAAGGGTCTCCTCTTAAGGCAAATATATTTTATAAGCGCTGCCCTCTAATAAGCGCCTCCTTCTAATAAGCGCCGCACCTATAAATGCGGCGCTCATTAGAAGCAATATCAATAGATCATGCATGAAACATGAATGGGTCTATTAGGTTAATGAAATACAACATTCTCTCTATTTTTATAGTAATTCTAAAGTAATTTGCATATGCAGGAAATGATTTGAACGGAAATATTGACAGGAAAGTTGTTTCGTACATCGACTTTATTAGAAAAAAGCTTTCTCTGCTTTTCATGTTTAGAGGAAGATTTTATAAGCGCCACCCTCTTTTAAGCGCTGCCATCTAATAAGCGCTGGGGACTAGGACTCGAAAATTAAATAAGCGCCGGGGGCGCTAATTAGAGGAAATATGGTATGTAGAAACCTAAGTAAAAAACCTTTATAGTAATATCTTCCTAAATAGACTCAATATAAAATAATTATTTATTTATTTATTTATTTATTTTTATTTTTTTTTTAAAACAAACGAAATGCCCACTATGGCGAGTAATCATGTCTACAATGACCGTCTTACTAAAAAACTAAACGCTCTTATCAGTATGAAACAATCATATAGGTGCCAACACCAGCACAACAAAACCTGTTATGAAAGGGTGTATTGCCTACAATAAAGGCTTGAATAAAAAGGTGACACTAATAAAATGACCTGAACAATAAAAATTTGTTACAAGTGAAATATATAAAACCTAAGTATAAACCAAATAAATATAGCTAGATTACTTTCTTCTGTTGTCCAGGGGCTGAGCGTGTGAGTGTCAAAATTAGCACATTCACCGAGCGATGTCAATTTGAAAAGGAAGTCATAACCGTTCAACTCGCATTTAAATTATTGTAAATTTATAGACTCTGACTTAGACCTAAAATCGTACCAAATGTGAAGCTCACGCGTTTTTTTCTGGATCCGCCCCTGTCTCCTTAGGTAATATGGTACAATTTAGAAACCAGTTTATGAGGTGATCTCTCTCTAAGGCTGCAATATAAATGTATAAAGCGATGAACACTAGACTTAAATTATAGCAATGATCGTCTTTTCGCTACAATTTTATTCAAGCAATATCACACTTAGGTGGTAAAAATGAGGCTCATATTTACTTCGATTTCTGTTCTGTTTCTGCTTGGAGATGCAAGGATGCAAAAGGAAGTTACAGATTTTGAAGCGATTAGCCAAGAAGCGGGAATTCTTAAAGCCCTAGGGCCTCTAGTTATAGATTGATATTATAAACATACTGTATACAGAAACAAAAATAAAAAATTTAAAAAAATAAAAAATTGTTGAACTTATGTCAAATTTGGCGCCTCATTTTGGAGGTAATATGATACATGTAATAACGAATTTATATCTTATTGTTGTCTCCATCTAATAGCTTACAGAATATCAAATAAAAATTCCAGAATCATGCTTATAACTTTAAAAACTTAGATTTGAAGAAGAATCTGAAGAAAAATTGATGTCTAATGACGTCACACAGAAAGGTTTTTGGTCAAAATGTTCCTTTTATGATTTTCTACTAGTGTGCCAAGTTTCATGAGGTTATCTGACATATATTTCAAAAGTTATACAGTGGGGGGGGGGGGTTCCCCCCGGAAATTACTTTCGCAAAAAGGCATGGTTGAAATAGGGTTAAGAGGAGGTTTTTGAGCCGAACCCTAAAACCTTGCCATATTTTTTTCTTCAAAGGTGAATAACGGGACTTGGAAAAAAAGCTTCAGAATTAGGAACTCTCTTAAAAAATAATTAAAAAATTATATGTTAGTAGAAATGTAGTTTATTTTTTATTTTTGTATCACAGAAACTGGAACTGCTACGTTGGAAAATAACGATCGAGCGATTCTTGTTACTTTCAAAAATAGCAAAGGGAATAAAAGAGGTGAACGACGAGATAAAAACAAAAAGCAATGTCATTTTGTGTTATTCAAGCAAAACAAAGACACAATGAGTTGTATTAATGAACTTGCTCGTAAAATTCATGTTAATCCGTCATCGTTCACCTATGCTGGGACTAAAGACAAAAGAGCTACTACCATGCAACAGGTCGCTGTCAAGCATGTGTTATCGAAGCAGTTAGCTGGTTTGAATCATAATTTAAGAAATGTTGCTGTTGGAAACTTTTTTTATAGTCAGGAACCATTAAAACTTGGAGATTTGTCCGGAAATGAATTCATTCTTGTCATCAGAGATGTAAAAGGAGACGATGAAGTTATAGCAAAAGCTTGTCAATCCTTAAAGATGCAAGGTTTTATCAATTATTTTGGTTTACAAAGGTTCGGAACTGGTGCCCACCCAACGCATCACATAGGTATAAATTGTTGTGTTATGGGAGTGTGCTTTTTCTTAAAGGGATTCCTGCATGAAACTGATATACAAAAAATGATTACTGTAATGCTGGTTTTGAAATTTTTGAAAGAGCTTGTCTTGTTTATGGGTTATTTCGATTTTTTTTTTTATTGCTACCTTTACCTTCTATTTAATTTTTTTATGACGTTGACAATTTTAAGTCACTAATTCCTTTCCGCAGTAAACTATCAAAAACATTTTATATTACGCTGCTTCGGATGAATGTTTGGTAAAAGTCACAAAATTTGAAGAAAAAACATTAGCGTTTCTGCAGTTACACTTAAAAATGTGATGGGGGGATCTCCCAGAGTACTAATAGGGTTTAAGGAGAAGAGCGGTGGAAGAAGAATTCCATATATATATATATATATATATCTTTATTCCTTATATTTAAATTGCATTTAAATTCGAAACAATAGTTTTTGGGGAATAAAAGAAAACCGCAATAACTTTCGTAAAAAGTCCATACTTCTTAGCCAAGAGAAAATGGATCAGCGACTTAAGTAATCTAGATGTGACCATGGAAATAACTTCGACGAACGCAATAGAGTTTCATGTATCATTATGTATAATCAGAAAAGTGGCTTATAGCGTTCTGTAGATTACCACTTTTTTGATTTATGGGTCACATAGTACTGTAGTTCATTTTGAAAATGAGCAATATCATATAGTATAATGATAAAAATATATTTTAATACTTCCAGGAAAGGCTCTACTAGATGACAAAATTGTTACTGCTGTAAACATGATCTTGACACCACGAACAATAGATGATAATAATTCTCCTGATTTTGAATTTGAAGCAAAACAGGAATGGCAAGAAACTAAAGATCCAGAAAAAGCTTTTCGAAAACTGAGAAGTAAAGCATCAGTTGAAGCCAAGCTTTTACAATCTCTATGTTTTAACAAAACACAACAATATGAGACAGAAACTTGTTGTAAGAAAGCCTTTCTTACATTACCAAGAAACATGCGATCATTTTATCTTCATAGTTATCAGAGTTTGCTATGGAACAATGCAGTCTCCTATAGAATAGAAGTATGTAAATAAATTCTCTCAAAAATTCACTTCATTCCTGTCAACTTTCATCTCAGATGAAGTGTTATTGTGCATACTTAGTATGCACAATATCACTTCATCTGAGGTGAAAATGAAGCGATTTGTGAAGTGATTTAAAGCAAATTTTTGAGACGAACCCTAAGAAATTCTCTCAAAATCTTGTTATAGAATTGATGTAATTTTAGGTATCATTGTGGATTCTTTGAAGGTGTAAATTTATGAATAAAATTAAACCTATGCAATTCATTCATTGTGTCTTATCATTATTTCTCAACTCATAAATGTTGTTTACTTCATAGAACTTTGGAATGAAGCCTATTATTGGAGATATAGTTTTATGCAACATGAAAGGTATACTGCTCAATCTTTATTTTTAAAACCATTTCAATAGGACGCTGGGAAGCATTCTCAAGCATTAATTTTGGACATTTGGTTGACATGCTGGGTCCAGTTCTTCGCAACTGGATTAAATGTGGATTGTCTAAATCTGGTATTAAATCTACTTTAACCAATCAGAATTGATTAGAATTCAATTCTGATTGGTTAAAGTCAGATTTTATACTGGATTAAGGTATATTATATAACTCATACTGTATTTCATCTAAATCAACTTTAATGTGTTGCAATAACCCCAAAACCATTTCACCCTGTATTTTTCATTAAAAGTGTTTCTATACTAATTTTATGTTATCAAGGGAGTTAAAATATTAGTACCGAAACATCAGTTTTGAAGCTCTCCTGGCGTCAGCAAGAGTAATACAATATAAGTCAAATTTGATTCTGTTTCTTGTAGTGGAATAAGCTGCCCATATCCATGATCATATATTTGAGATACCCAAGGCATTGCAATCTTTGCTCTCCCACAGGATATACATTTGTGTGATATAAAGAATACTTCAAGTTCACCTTAACAGTAAATATACACTAAAAGACATTGTGGCGATTTTAAAAACATAATAAAATGTATTTCTTTTGTTTATTACGCCCTCAAGTAAAGTATAGACACTGTAAACGTGTTGACACTAATACCTGGTTTAAATAAATGGACACACGTGCAGTTACAATCCTGCAGCTCACGCTGCAAGATATCACGAATGACCATTATACATAGCCTGGATATTCGAGAGTTACTAATACTATCATTATTTCATTTGGGCGTTTACACATGGTCTGATCTACTACGGTACGCTGTGTTTACCTTTGTGTCTATATAAGCTACTTGCATTCTATCCTGTAGGATGGAATGCACATAGCGTGGTCGTGGTAGATAAGATTGTGCATAAACTCCCTATTTAGATGATAAAGGTTTTGATCAGGTTCATACACTTACTGAAGAAGACATTGGGAACGAAAAATATACCATATACGACGTTGTGTTACCTTTACCTGGTTTTGACATGATTTATCCCAATAATATGAAAGAATTCTACAAAAACTTTCTCAAAAACGATGGATTAAGCTTCGGTAATTTGAAATCAAAGGATAAAGAGTTTTGGCTATCCGGAAAATATAGGTAAATCATGGTCCAATCTGGAATAGAAGGGCAGCGTCCAATAAATTTAATAAGGGTGGTATTTCTTTAAAATAGCTCTAAAATGTATTTTAGGGCTATTTTGAATACTAGGTATACCTAGTTTTCAGGTTTTTTACACAAAATCATAAAAGGGGCACCTCGCAATCATAATTCAAACATAAACGTCCGATTGGCAGGTGCTTAAAAGGCTTGGATAAGTGCGTGTAAATTTAAAGTACATAATTGTCCATCGAATCCATTAAATAATGATTAATAATGTATATTTCAACTTGTTTTTTTTATTTTCTTCTTTAAGAAAGATTTTGATGAAGCCAAAGACTACATCTTGGAACATCGTACGTTATAATGATCATACCATTCCCTTGTTTCAAAATGATCTGGAGAAATTACAAAATGCGACATCAGAGACAGTAGATATAATTGAATCGGTGCATACAAGCGGCACTTATAAAGGATTGGTGTTGTCCATTATGCTTCCATCGTCATGCTATGCAACATGTGCTTTGAGAGAGATACTCACTGATGAAGTATCGTATCAAGCTCAAATAGAATTAAATGAAAAAGCTAACCAGTAACTCAACATAGACTGTTGTGCAGTATTGTATTGTTGTTATTAAGCAGTTGTTTTCTATGAAATAGCTCAATATTACATGTAAATTCTCATTCCTTCGCCGATCAGAAAACCTATTTGCCTATAAGATTGATAGAAAATGGTATTATGCTGAATGCGATGACATGGTTCTAAGGGATTGCAAAATTTATATGGTAATTCATATCAAATTTCATTCAAAGACACTTCTTCTGTGCAGAAATGGTACGATTTGCGACACGAATTTTGTGGACGGTTCCTTAACACAATTCTGTATTCACGTGTATTTTAAGTCCCATCTACTATTCTCGAGTTTTGCATGTTTCTATAATGTCTTCTTGGCCAGGTGTTTGAAAATAAATACTTGGAATTCCCGAATCCTAATTTTATTAAAAAGCTCAAAACCAGATTTCTCGTACATTTTCACAAATCTCTGCACTAACAACTAGAATAGATATTGTATAATTAAAAATTTAAATTGTTACAACTATAATCAAATCTCAAAATTCCACTTTAATTCCATTTACAAATCGATTCATTTTCACCTCAGATGAAGTGTTATTGTGCATATAAAGTACGGTAAATCCTCCAATAAACGCCCTCCCTCGGTTAACTCTATTAGCACCGGGCTTTTTCTGCCGCTGTAAACCCGGGGGGGGGGGGGGGCGGCATTATGCCCCCCCCCTCATTTTTTCCTGAACGGTAAACGCTAGAGACTTGCACAGTTGTTACCCAACACAAAAGGAACATTTGGGTGTGTTCGGATTTGATATGACGTCATCATTTTGTCCGAAAATCACGATTTTTGTGTACCTCTTTAAAAGAGAAAATTCGTCAAATAAAATCAAATTAATTTCTATAAAAATTATATATAACTTAACTAGTGAGTTCGAAATAATATTTCTCATTAAAATTCAGCCTCCATTATGGAATTACCGGGGAAAAAATGTGCTCCGGAAAATGTTCCGGTAATCCGGTAAATGACGTCATTTTCGGAATCAGCATTGTCACATATATTTGTGCCAAATTTCAAGGCTTAAAGTCAAATATTTTTGAAAATCATGTGGATAACAGTTTTCCATACTTTCAAGGTGAAAATGCTAATGATAGTTGGTTCTGACCAATAGCCTGTAATCTCAAAAGTAGAGGAGGTATACCCCTGAACATTTCTGAGAACATGCCAAATAGATTTTTACTAATTGTTGCAAAGTTTCAGATTGATTGAGGCATTTGTTTAGAAGTTATTAAAAAACATCCGGAGGGGGAGCCATAATGCCCCCCCTCGGTGCTATTAGGGTTAACGCCTCCCTCTAAAAATCGCCTCCCATAAAAATCAAAAATGTTTATAAACGCCTCCCTCTTTTTTACGCATCCCTCTAATAAATTTTCTTCACTAAGGGAACGTCCACAAAATTCGTATTGTAATATGTGCGAACTATTTTCATCACAGAAGAAGTGTTTTTGTGCCTATAAGTATGCACAAAAACACTCCTGTATGAAGATAATTGATACAAATTTCTATACGAATTTTGTGGCCGGTCCCTAAGGACCTGTATGTAACTAAGGGCCTGTATGTAAGTTCTACATTAAAAAAGATATCACCGGAAACATTGATACTATAAAAGTGAATATATTTTCTTTAATTTACTTGCTTTTGTTTTTACATTAAAAAGATGAATATCAATATTCTTTTGAAGTCAAGTCGACATGTTTCAAGATGGAGTTCTGCACAAATAACAAGAGCAACCAAGGTATCTACATCTGAATATAATTTATCGCTATCGGTGCTTTCGTATGATCCAATAAAACTCTTTAGTTTTATTCATAAAACCTATTTATTCTTTTGGTGTAGATTTTTCTGAAACCATCCTGCTGCTATGCCAAGAAAATAGACTTGATATCATTTTTCTTTTAGAACTATCTGTCTACTAACTCGGCTGTTATTGTTGGTTGTTACCGACAAGATGAGGATCAATTTACATTCACGAAGAACGGTCAATTTCTTGATGAAGAAATCGGATTGAAGCTAACAACCCTTCTCAACGTGTAAGTTGGTCTTTTTTAGGACCTTCCTGAAAATTCAAAATTCGTATAGAAATTCGTAGCTAAGTATGCACAAAGACACTTCTTCTGCGATGAAAATGGTATGATTTGCGATACGAATTCTGTTGATGATCCCTTAGTGCAGACGTCCAAAAGTACTAATTGGAACGCTGCTGACAATTTTTATGCTATTACTAGCTGAATAATTACAAGTTAATATGTTCATACCACTGATTTACCTGAAAGTAATTTATATCTCTGAATCTGAAAACAATTATCCCAAACTGCTTTAGCAATAATTAAATATTCCTTTTCTCTCGAAATCTATTGATTTACGCTGGATACTGTAGCCGACATATTTATTCGGGTTTATTTCTCTTTATTAGCTCGAATTTCAAACCAGAAGTTGGAAAAACAAGAACATTTTTTGGAGTCCACGAAGTAAGTCAAACAAAGTCTTGTTCAACAGGTTTATTAAATGGAATTGAATGAGATAAACTCTGACGAGTGAGGAAATTAGATTTTAGTTAATCTTATTGTTATGTCAACCATTTAGTTAATCTTATTGTTATGTCAACCATTTTGTCTTTAGTTAATCTTATTGTTATGTCAACCATTTTGTCTTTAGAGAGTAGAAAACTTTCTCATGCGAGTGCAAAAATGCTTCTTAGCGCGTAAGTTTAGAATCGTTGCTGTTTACCAAAAAATTACCCTCTGAATATCTACTCTCACCGTTTAGAAATATCCATGTATCACTGTGGCTGGTCTCGGTGAACAAACTCCTGAGAACGATCCAAATGAAGAACGTGACGAGAAAAAAGAAAATATTAGGACTGCTATTGGAGGTTGGCAGTGGACTATTTGACACGTTCTTTGAATTTTACATGTTCTTTTCAAACGCACACAATTTATTTCGAAATCAAATGTGTATCAAACGCATACAATTTTTAATATTTGATTTCCGTTGAATAAATTGGATTCATTGTGAAAAGTCTGAAATGTCAAAAACACCCAATATGTTTAACTCTGGATCCCCTACTAATCGGGATGCTGGCTTTTTGAAAATCTCAAGAAATATGAAGGTTAGAAATTTAACACTTGATGTTTTGAGTAGACTAATTTTTATTTACGTAACTTATCTGATAAACAATTGTGGACCCTCTTTATACGTTATACAGATTGATGACGGTATGAAAAATTAAAACATGCAGTTTTGTCATGATAATTTTCTTAAAGTTGACTCGTTATGTCAGCTGATGATTTTACTCACATCACTTAGGACACGTTTACATGGAAAATCGTTGCGGGCGAAATTTTCCAACTGAAAAATTTAACCAATCACAGGAGCCATGACGGTTCATTTCGCCTATAGAAAGTCTTCATGTAAACGTGTCCTTAGTAAGTCCCAGAAGTATGAGTAAAGCAAAGAGTCAATAAAGTAATTATAGTAACAATGATAATAATAATGACGTCATAATAATGTATTACAAATCATGATGACGTATTCATTTATTTTATCGACCCTCGAGGAAAGTAGAATATTCCCAAAGCAAATGTTCTTCGACAATGTTTATGTCACACTTAAAAATTAAAAAAAAAGAATAAATGGATCATACTGTAGGTGTCTTGACAAAATACCTCAACAACGTTGCTGATTAGTTCAGGGAGCATGTCACATAGAAACTGAAATTCACAGAGGTACAAACCCCTATCCGTAATCTGATGTGAGTTAACAAAAAATACCATAGGCACCTCTGCGGAAGTAAAATAAGGCAAACTTTTAACATTTTACCTAGTCCTCAGACGTTCCACACTCAAGACTCTTGTTACTATAGTTTTCTTCTCTTTTATTAGCTGCTACGAAATCGCTGGACGGATATGAGTATAAATCAATACACATTGACAGTTGTGGTGATGCGACTGGTAATATTATTTACAATACCCTGCTCACATAAACACATAACATTCGTATGAAGATTCTTTTCAATTTTCATCCAGAAGAAGTGTCTTTGTGCATACTTAGTATGCTTGTGCATACTTAATATGCAATAACGCACTTATTGTGTGATGAAAACGAATTTTGTGTGGACAGTCCCTAAGGAATCATCTTTAAAAATCGTCTCACAAAGCGTTACATTTTTACCTCAGTAGAATTTTTTTGTTGTATACGTCGTACTGACGCTTTGTAATATTCTTCCATTGCATATTACCTTTCTGGTTGTAAGAGCTTTACTTACTGTACGAGTTATTGGATTTCCTTATTCAAAAAACGTTGGTATATCGCATACAGTCTCTCCCCAAAACCATAAAATTCGTATAGAAATTCGTATCAATTTTCATACAGGAGTGTCTTTGTGCATACTTAGTATGAACAAACACACTTCTTCTGTGATGAATCTAATCTATCTAATCTAATTAGTTTGATGTGTTATTTCTCAATTCTTTATTACACTCTGTAGCTGCTGCGGAAGGTGGGTTTTTAAGTGTACACTTATATGATGAGTTAAAATCAAAGAAAAAAGAAAAGCCAGAGTTGCAACTTTTCAACGCTATCGACAGGTAGGTTCTGTATGTTCTTTTAGATCCACAACTATGCAAGATGTAGTTATTATAAGAAAAAAAGGGAAACAATGAAGTAATCCAGCATTTTAATAATTTAAATAAAGTCTGTCTACATCGTCGTGCCCCTTTCTAGGATCAAGAAGTTGGATGCGTGTTTTCGTCAAATGAAAGCGCAATGAATGACCTGTCGAATGATGCAGTTGCATATATAATGTGTGTATGCAAAAAAAAGTTGAGGTGAAAATGTAACGATCTACGTTTTCGTATTTTGTGGATCGTTCCTTATATCTAATTAACTTTCGCTGTGTGACTTTAGTGAGGTGTCAGATTGGCATATCGGAAAAGCATTCTCAAATGGCCAAAATTATGCACGAAATCTCATGGAGATGCCATCAAATTACAAACCTCCGTTAATATTTGCTGATATGGTGGCAAAGAAGTTTTCAAGCAATCCAAATGTTGATGTTAAGATCAGGTGAATTTTGTACTGTATAAATAATTTGATGTTCCTTGTCTATTTATTATAAGAGGCCCTACGCGCTACCTCGTGATTAAAATGCAGTCATCTCCGGTATTTAACTGTCGAAAGTTAATTCTACATTTCTCTGCAAGAAACACGAAAGCCTTTCACTTCACCTGACAACTACTGTATGCACACGAATACAATATCGAACGCGAGTATCTATAATTTGAGTGAATTTAAGATTTTTCTGCCAATGCAAACGTTTTCACCCTGTCTATTCTACAAGAGTCACGTTTATTTTTCACAACTTTTCAATTGATTATCTTTTGGTCATCAAACCTCGAGCATTGATTGCGATAATTATTCTCTTTAACCCTCACACCGGAGAAGATCTTATGTGCTATAGAGTTTGTTTAGATTATTTGGTATATTAAGAATTATCAAAAATCAGGCAATTAACAACGGGAAATTTGGTTGTACGGTAAATTGAAATAACCCAACCTCATAAAGTTTACAGTGCTATTTAATTTTTTTATGCCTTAGAAAACATATGCCGCCACTTAACGAGGAAATGTTATTTTTAGTGTAAGTTCACTGGTTACCCATTTGGAATTAACAAAAGATACTGTGAACGTTTAATTACCCAATTTTCTTTCTAGAGATGAGGGTTGGGCAAAAGAGATGAAAATGGGTTGTTTTCTTTCTGTTGGTGAAGGATCAGTGAACAGACCTGCTTTTCTAGAAATACATTACAAAAATAGTGAACAATCACCAATTGTATTGGTTGGTAAAGGTAAAGATAAAGTTGAGAACTCTGCTTTGTCGCTATTTCCACTCTTCAGG
Source organism: Bougainvillia muscus (assembly GCA_032352715.1). Lineage (NCBI taxonomy): Eukaryota > Metazoa > Cnidaria > Hydrozoa > Anthoathecata > Bougainvilliidae > Bougainvillia > Bougainvillia muscus. The sequence continues at coordinate 12,166 of JAUCNQ010122793.1, forward strand.
CAGGGTTGCCACCACTCCTGGAAAGTCCTGGAATTGAAAAACAGGCCGGGAAAGTCCTGGAATTTCCTTACTTTTGATGATATTACATGAATAGTCAAAAAAGTCCTGGGATTTTATTAACTGTCTACCGAGAGGAGTCTGAACGGCTTCTAAAAGTCGATATGAAGGATTTTTCTGGTTACTCTAAAGATTTTCAAAAAAAATGTCGCTGTATTTTACATTTACCTCTCGCAAATCTTCATTATAACTTAGCCTGATGCGTCTTTAAAAGTCCTTGCATTTCATCAAAAATCCCGAAAGAGTACTTTATTTTGCAAAAATGAAATTCTTTCTGGAAAGTCCTTAAAGGTCCTGGAATATGAATATTTTTTTGTTGTTGGCAACCCTGTATACAACATTCATACCTAAGTAAGCACAAATACACTCCTGTATGAAAATTGATATGAATTTTGTGGACGGTCCTTAACTAAATTGCACCTGTGCTAATCGATGTTATCATTCAACATAAGTTATTAACTGCAATATGCTACAGCTACTACACTGGAAATAACATTGTTTTTCCCCTTTTTGGTCCTAATTTAAAGATTATTACAGCGTAATTCCTGACGTTATTATTACCTCTGCAATATATTGACGCACTTTCTTTGCAGCGAATATGAGTATATTCAGCGATGTGCACATGCACAGGGTTATTATCATTCATGCTCAGACACGTTTTAACTAATGATTCGAAATTTCTCTATTTCTGCTGTAGGTATAACTTTTGACAGTGGTGGTATCTCAATCAAACCAAGCGGTGGCATGGCTTTGATGCGGGGTGATATGGGTGGAGCAGCTTGTGTATTGGGCTGCCTACAGGCTGTAGCCACCCTAGATTTACCTGTTAATCTTGTAGTATTAGTTGCATTAGCTGAAAATATGCCATCAGGTAGTGCAACGAAGCCCGGTGATGTTTTCACTGCAATGAACGGAAAAACAGTTGAGGTATCAACCCTTCCATCTGCATTCTTTATTTTTCATCTCTTTTATAACCTTTGCCCTGCTGCTCCTGAACTGCTTTAAAAAGATCTATTGTGTCTTACACAGCCTTCAGAAGGCTGATCTCCTCAATAAAAATCTACTAAGAAATTGTTATGATCAATGTGGAAATGCTAAGGGAACTGCTTGTGGCTGTTGTTAATTGTTAATGCTTATCACAGACTAAGTAACCGTCCAAAAATTCGTAGTCTGAGTGTTTTTGTGCATACAAAGTAAAGAAACACTTCTTTTGTGGTGAAAATGATTCGTATTACGATATGAATTTTGTGGACGGTTCCTAAGTGTTTCGTTTTAATTATAACACGTTTTATATGAGATATCATATTTTTCTCTAATATAACTTGCGATCAGTCCAACAGATATAATGAGTATTTTCTACTGGACATTGTACGGAGTTTTTTTAGGACGTAAATATGTTTATATCTCTGGTTACATCTTTATGGTTAATATACTTCTTAGTTACTTCTTCGGACATTCAAAGTATGGTTTTATAAATCACTTATTTTTTTACTATTTGATAAATGAAAGTTTGAGACTATCGCTTGATGAGAAACATTTCACAGTATTCTGCAGTAAAACTCAACTCAACTTTCAACAGAAACATTCTGTAGTAGAGATTGCTAAAACTGTTTTTCGTAAATTCAGGTTGACAATACAGACGCTGAAGGTCGTATGGTATTAGCTGACGCATTATGTTACGCGAGTCAATTTAAACCATCGCATGTAATCAATGCTGCTACTTTGACTGGTTTGCATATATTTTATTCCTTTCTAAAATGTTTTAGGAACAGTTCGCCTTATAAATTCCCTTCATTCCTGTCAATTTTCATCTCAGATGAAGTGTTATTGTGCATACTTTGTATGCACAATAACACTTCTTCCGAAATGAAAATGAAGCGATTTGTGATGCGAATTAAATCAATTTTTGTTAGCCTCGGTTTTGTCTCATTGTAAGCGATTTGGGGTGTCTTTAACCACTTGGTAGAATTCTTGGTAGAACACCTAACTTAGGAAAATAATTCTCTTTAAGTGCTTAAAATGGTGCACTGATACACTTTGGCTTATGTTTGAAACGAAACGATTCTATTAAGACGGGAACAATCTGAGGTAGTTTAGTTATAATATATATAAGCATTCTCTATTGTTGATTGGGCGATTGTAATATCTGTCATTATAATATCTGTTGACGTAGACAGTGGAATATCGAAATTGTAAGCATTCAACTCCGCTATCATCTTAGAAATATAGAGTAGTAAACACTTTGTACAAGAGGAATGTCTTTCTTCCATCTTTTTCTGCGTTCGCTTGTATAAAATATTTCCATTTGTTTTATTTTTCAGGTGCTATCGACGTTGCTATAGGAGCCGCAGCAACAGGAACATATACAACGTGTAATGACTTATGGAGTGTTCTACATCAGGTAATTGCCACCAGAACAAAACAGTTCACAACAGTTCACAACAGTTACCCTTGAATAAGTAAATTTAATACGTATGCAACAGCTTGGTATAGTAAACTACACTATTTTCTCATAAGTCGTACCATTTGTACTATTTTCATCATAGAAGATGAAATGCACATATACACTTCTTCTGAATGTAAGTAAATTGATACTAGTTCGAATGCATATATTCTGGAATCTCCTTGGAAAAGTTCGGCTTCTCATATTATTTCAGCCATTGACAGTTCTTTTACACATATATATATCATCAATTTGGATCTGTACTTCCTGGGACCATCCAAGTGAAATGCGATATACCAAAGAATTTGCATAATTACAATCATTTATTCTGGCCTAGATTTCCATGTAAACGCGTTTGATTTGGAATAAGCTACATAATAACTACCAACAGACCTTTCACGAAGCCTGTTTGCAAGAGAAAGAATATTTAAAAAAATAACTAGGGGGTGGAGAGTAATAGAAGTACGTACACAAAGAGGGGTCTAAATTCCGGAGTTTTTTTCGGAAATTTCGGAAACTTGATATTATAGTGCTTCAGGTTATCAAATATTAGGTCACATTTGTCATCAAGGTTGTATTAATGGCGTGTTTTCTTTACGTTAATTCTATCATATTCAGTTAACTGCCTCCTAGTTTGATAAAGTGTTTGATGAAACCCTCATCTAAAGCTTTCGGAAATTTTGAACTATAATATTAGCCACTAACTTAATGCTAGGAGGTTCTTATAATAAAAAAATGATGTAGTTCTTTGGAGTAAGTTCTTGAACACAATTTAAGTCATATCATATGTAAAAGTGTGTTTTTATTGTGATAACAGGTTATGGTACAATGTATGGTTCAGTTATCCCATGTTCAGTTATATCACATGTTCCTTCCTTCGTTTCATTAGTTAAAAAGCAGTGTACATCTAATGCTATTCTTTTCATGTTTGGATTCCCCATTTCAGCTAAGGTGGTAGTGGTATAGGTTTTAAGTGCGGTGGTCACTGTGATAAGTAAAGTTTTCTTTATTTTGTGACAATTAACTGAATTGCTGTTATTGGTTTGGTTTTGTATGAGCTAATGTTCACTGATTAGTTTCTCTACAGTGTCTACTTTAAAAATATTGTACTGAATAAGAAGGATTCTATGATTTCTTTGTGTCGGCTTTAGGGTAAAACTGCTCCAATGTGTTTAAGACAACATGGAAATCTCGTTGATTCTCCTTTTCCCTCTCTATTTTTGAAAATCCTCTATTCTCCTTCATTTTCACTTTGAGAAACCTGTAGGAACCCTGTTATTCCTATTCAGGCTGGGATGATATCTGGTGATCGAATGTGGAGGATGCCATTATATAACTACTACACGAAACAAATGGAATGCAGTAAAACAGCTGATTTACGGAATACTCAAAAGAAAGCCAGGTTTGAAACGTTCAAGACCGAAACGAAATACGCCTCTCTTTAAATACGTTTTGAAGTTTTATTCATTAAAAGTTTTCATTTTCTCGACACTTACTTTACTGTGTCATATCACACTTGCTGGAAAAGATTGTCGTCCAATTCTCCGAATTTCAAAAGCATCAAACCTTTAAATGGTAATTTGTTTTGTGTTGTGTTTCATTTCCTTTTGTCCTTATAGATCCGCTGGGTCACCAACCGCCGCCGCTTTCCTAAAGGTTTGTTGATCATTTCATTGTCATAACAAGAAAATACCGTAATTGTTCGATTAAGCGCCGCGGCTCTTATTTTTTGTAACAGATTTTTGATTGGGGCGCTTAATACATATATAATATTTAAATTTCAGGCTTCCAAATACCTTATTGGTATAAAATTTTGCAGGCATAAATATTTACAATTTTGGGAATTTTGACAAAACGTTGCGATAGTATTGATTTGCTAAAATAATCTTTTATGAAAAATATCAAATTCGAAAAAATGAATACCCGCTTTTCTTAAGAAATATTGAATTCGCAAAGATAAATAACCGCATAATGCAGTCAAAACGTCACTCGCTAAAATAAGTACAGTTAAATCTCGATTAGTGGAACTCCCGCTAAGTTGAACCATTTTTACCAGTCCCTTGGTGTTCGTTGGCCTCCCTAGCCACTTCGGATAAGTGGAACATTCGCTAACTGGAACCATTTTTGCTGGTCCCTCAGGGTTCCACTTATCGGTATTCCGCTGTACCCGCAAACATTTATACCAATAAGGCAGCTGTTTAGAGGTTTGTCGAAATACAGTTTTCTCATACATTTAATAAATAAGCGCACCACTTAGGATAGAAATTTCAAATATGCGCTGCATTACGTAGTGTAATATGGCGCCTATTCAAGGGTGGCGCTTATCGAATAATTACGGCACAAAGAAAATGTGTGAAGATGCATTTACTTTTTTTACTTTCTAGTATAATCGACATAGCTCAAACATTTTTTTTCGGTTGTTTTAAACACTTTGTCTTGGTTTTTCTTGTGTGCATTTTTCTTATTTGCACTCGTGTACAAACTGTGTTTTTCCACGATAAGCATAAGGTTATTATTTCTGTCTAGGAATTTGTGGACACTAAAAGTTGGGCTCATCTTGATATTGCAGGTGTTATGAGTAATGAAGGGGACATACCCTACCTTTCTTCTGGAATGTCGGGTAGGTTACATATGATATTTAACGGATGTTCTGAAACTCTCTAACGTCATTTATATAGGTTTAATAAATAAGCTATCTAATTAAAGGGTTCGCTAATACTTCCATATGAGCAGCCAGATATAAAACCGCCCTGACATCCATTCTGCAGGAAATCTTTGTTCTACGTTATTGAGTATTGCCTGATTTAGGTTGACTTGACATCTTCTTGACAACACCCATTTTGCGTTCTTTTGGATAACAACTGCATGTCATTTTAAATCAAAAATATTATTATATATTCCGCCACTTTCTTTTCAGGTCGACCAACCAGAACTCTCGTTGAAGCTGTCCGGATATTAGCTGCTAATAAATTTATAGATCAGTTTACGAACTAATATCAAGCGTTATACCCTATGACGCCCAAAAACCTTGAATTAGATTTATATAAACTTTTAATTATCTGCAGTCTTTGACTTATCGCTATGTTTCAATTAGCATAAAAAGAACAAATTGGATAAAGAGCTTTCTTCTTAAATCGATTGTTTGGAAGGTGATGACCCATACTCTTTGTATATATTTGGCATCGAATTATTGATTTGATGGCCATGTCAAATCTTATCTTACACCTGAAATACCAATATTTTTGATACTATCAGTGTAAGCTACTTAATTTTCACAAATTCTGACGGTGTTATGGTCGTGTAAATCGCGTAATGTTGTGTTAAGGATTCGTCTCATAAATTCGCTTTAATTCGTTTTTGCGAAGCTTCTAAACTTTAGTTTGTCCAAATTTTTTTTTAAATTTTTTTTTTAAATTATTTTTTGCCTCCAACAATCAACACTGCACCACCCCTACCTCTGGCCCCTGACCCCGACACCGGTCTCTGACCCCCGACAGCGGCCCCTGACCCTATTTTTTTTTTAAATTTTCTAAATGTTTTTTAACCCTCGATCACCGACATTTTATTTTTATTTTTAACATGGAACATTCAAGCCCCACCATCGAGCCCCAAACCCTCGGCCCTGGCCCCGACAACCAACATAGTATGGCCGAATTAAGGTTCAACCTAAAATTAATTTGGACATTATCTTACTAGGTACCGTTGGACGCAGAATTTAATTTAGGTTAACATACTAAGAGCCTCAAACATGATTCCTTGGGCAAAAAAATTGGTGATCTCAAACCTACAAGGGGGTATTTTCGAAAAAATGGTGTAAAATCACAGTGGGCCTTTGGCAATATCACA
>JAUCNQ010122794.1:0-10487 GCA_032352715.1 Bougainvillia muscus
GTTAAATCTGAAGAAACAAAAGTGGCTTTATATAGGAATTTATCGTCCACCTAAACAAAATTTAAAGTACTTCTTGGGCAGTTTGTTCACTTGCATAGATTTTTACTCACAACGATTTAGTAACATCGTGGTAGCTGGTGATTTTAATGCTAAATCGGGTAACATTGAACTCTCTGAGTTTCCTACACTTAACGCGTTTTATAATCATTTGAGAGATAAAACTTGCTGGAAATCAAAAAGCGGATGATATGTTGCTTTCCAATAAGAAATTATCTTTAATGAACACTGGAACGTTGGGAACAGGTCCTAGCGACCACCATTCACTTATATATACCATGCTCAAAGTGAAATTCGATAAGCTACCTGCACGCCAGATATCTTATCGAGATAAAAAGTTAATTAATGAATCACATTTTTTAAGTGAACTTCATAACTCACTTAATAATAGTAACATTGGTAGTTATTCTGATTTTCGTAAAATCTTTTCATCGATATTAAATAGACATGTACCAATCAAGACTAAGATTGTTAAAGCTAATAATCAGTCTCATGTATCAAAGACCTTAAGAAAGGCCATTATGAGAAGGTCACATCTTAAAAATATGGTTAATATATCTAACAGGGCTGACATTTTGGCTGAATATCAGCGCCAAAAGAACTTAGTTGTGAACCTTAATCGCCAAGAAAAGAAATATTTTCTTTTGAGTAAAGGTATTACCTCCAAAGGCTTTTGGAAATCAGTTAAACCATTCTTTGGTGATAAAGCCAGTGTCAAATCGGAAAGAATTCTTCTAATCGAAAATGTGAAGATTGTAAGTAACGATGGTGACGTAGCTCAGATATTTAATTCTTAATTTAACAACATCACTGAGGTTCTTGACATTCCTACTATCTGCACCAGCACTCCTACTTCCCTGGACCCGGTCTCTTCTGCAATTGAAAAATATTCAAACCATCCAAGCATTCTTGCAATTATTACTATTATTATTCATGAATATTTATACAGGATTGGGAAATCAGTTTACAATTGTAAATATACAAAGAAACTGCTATCACTGTCCGTCCTGTTATACTTACAAGTAAAATTAGTAAAAAATCAGTTAAAACCAACTAAAAATCTTTTAACCAAAATTAAAATATTAAGAAAAGGAATAACGATAAGTATGTCTATATATAAAAATTTGCATTGATATTGCCACAGCATTAAGCTAAAATAAAGAGAGTCGTTTATCGATAATTAATGTATAAATGGAGCATTAGTAAGTACGAAATAGCCAGAAAAGGGCATAAGTGGCCACACAAAACGTAGTGCACACCACATAGATAATAGGTACGTAGAAATAGAAGTATAAATCGAAAGTGGTCTACTACAGAGAAAAGGAATATTCAATGAATGATAAAAAACTAAGATCATACAAAATATTTCATTATGCCCTTTTTAAAGTTCTTGAAATCTTCTATGTTCCGAATATCATGCTGGAACGGAGGTGCCGTTTGAGTTTAGTGCAGTTACTGAGGATGAGATGTTACAGGAAATTATGAGACTTGATAGTAGCAAAATTGTCAGTGGTTATATTCCTATCAATACTTTGCAACTCTCTGTCCATGAATATGCTCCTATTTTTCTCGAAATGTTTTAAGGATTCCGTCGTCTCCTGTAGTATATTTTCTTATGATATCAAACCTGCAGACATTATACCTGTACATAAGAAGGGAAGCTCCACAGATAAGACCAATTGCAGACCAATTAATTTCAAAGCAGCTGAACTCCTTTGCAAACACGTTTGCAAACATGCTTCTTCGGTGGCAAAAAAGCCTTAGTTCTGGTAAAGTTGGCACAGTACTTATAGACCTTTCGAAAGCATTTGATTGCCTCCCACATGGTCTATTGATCGCTAAATTGGCTGCTTATGGATTCGGAAACAAATCTCTTAATCTTCTCTATAGTTATCTCGGTGATCGAAAACATATAGTCTCGAAAGGCTCTTATTTTAGTGATTAGCTTGAGGTCTGTTCTTGGACCGATAATATTTAACATTATCATTAATTATGTACAGTACTTCGTGAGTGATGGAAGCATATTTAACATTGCAGATGATAACACACTATCTGCGTACAGCACTGATATTGAACATGTTCTCGCCAAACTGGAAGAGGACATTGTCATTCTTATTGGCTAGTTTAAATGCAACAGCATCCTGAAAGGTTTAAAGTGTTGTTTCCGGCCATGAAAGAAAATAACTCGCTATCTGTAAAAATAGGCTCTCTGAATGCGAAATCTACAAATGAAGTTAAACTACTAGGTGGTGCCATTGATAGGAAACTGTCCTTTTATCCCCATATTAGAGAGGTTTGCCGACATGTTTCAACAAAAACTAAAGCTCTCTTGAGGATAAGAAGAAATTTAACACGTACATTTTATCTATATTTAACGACTGTCCTCTTGTATGGATGTTTTGCAGCAAGAAAGTTCACAATCATATTAATACTACACGCTGTGGACCATTGTGTACAAAATTAAACTGTTTTAATCTGAGTTTTGAGGATGCTCTTTTCAAAACCGAATCAGTTCTAATCCATAAAAGAAACTTTCAAAACCCTCAACAAGTTCAATCCAGAAATAACGTGGGACACTCTTCAGCAAAAAGATGTCCCTCATAGCCTATGGTCAGGTGTTACAGTTCGTGTGAATCGTGTACATACTGCCTTAAGCTTGAACTCGTTTGATTTTAGAGCATCATTAGCATGGAATAAACTTCCTGCTGGAGTAAAAGAGTTAACATCGTGTGTAGCATTTAAAAATGCGATTAAAGATGTTGACATATATTGCTCTTGCAAAGCATGTTCCTAGCTATCGACTTTTAATTTTTAAATTAATTAATTTTTAATATTTTGTATCAGTAGTTGGACTTCATTAGTACTTTGTAACTTTTTCCTTTTCCAAGTATAAATAAAGAATAAATAAAAATATAACAAATATATTTTCCATTTCAATCTACTGAAAGCTATCAGAAATTGTGCCCGTTACAGACAACCCAATAACATTTGAGGTATATGACAACGACCTTACAGACCTAACTCTTTCCGAGTTGGGAAGTAAGAGACAAAAACATTGAATAGTTATGTTAAGTTGACCTATAACATGATTAAGTAATGTTTTTTGGTGTAATATATATTATTCCAATAGAGTTTTGAGTGGTTTTCTACTTTATGTCCCAACTGGCGGAAGTTTTTTGGGTTTCTTTGGACTCCAAACTAGTGTTGAATTTATATGTGTAGCTGTGTGAAATCATCCAATTCCTATATACTTTCTGCGGCAAGTCTGTCAATAGCAACCACAAGTCTATCTTACTTGAAACCTGTGAACAATGATCGCATTGCAGCTGCAATGGAATCTCATCCCAACAATACTGTGACTTACAAATTAAACACGATGAACCATGGCTATGCCTTTCATGTTTAAACAGGGCCCTTTCTTTTCATCAAAACTCCTCACCTAATGATGATATTACTATTATGAATTATTATGCTGTTTGGAATACAAACATGAAACGTACACTAGATCAGCTAGTAAAATAAAAGATTTCTATGACATCATGGAACAAATATTGGTGTAGAGGGCGGCGTTGATTGTAAATATTTTGACGTAAACAAGCTCAATTCTTCAAATCTTCAGTCACAAAACTGTTTGTCTATTTTTCATATGAACATTGCATCTTTACCGGCCCATCATCATGAACTAAAACTATTATTTTCAGACTTAAATATTGATTTTGACATAATCGGAATAAAGGAGTCAAAACTACAGTAGACTATATCAGCATTCAATTATTTCTTGCCAAATTACCAATTTGAACATACTAGTGAACTAGTGAAAATGGTGGAGCCATTTTGTTTTTATACCACCAAATGAAGTATGCTAGACGTAAAGACCGTGAACACATATGTTACTTAACTCAAGAACTTGAGACTGTATTTGTTAAAATTCAAAGAAGTAATGAGAGAGATATCATTGTTGGATTTTTTTGTTTGTTTTTAATTAGATGTTTTGCAGTATGAATAATATAGTTTAAAATTTCGTATGTTTTTTCGGCTGCGTACTTGCTATTTTTTATGTTAATTTCATGGATATCTCGTCCTTCCTGGAGAATGAAGTTTTCAAACTGGTGCAATGTTCTCCAACTGACGCACAAATATGACATCTTAGGAAGTCATTGCACTGAAGAAACTTCGTTTCCAGTGTTTTGTAATCTTGAAATATCAAGAGTAGAAAAACTCTGGGAACCACGTATGTTATTGTTGACGCGCTGTTTGCTCGAGTATTGGCTAATCTCGTGAAACAATGGTTTCCAAGATGCATCAGACGCATTCAGTAAACATCAGTCTCTATTAAGAACTTAATACTCGGGTCAAACTCAGCTCTTGTTTCTTCAAAATTAATTTCCAGAGCTGCTCGAATCTTCTTTTCATGATAGTTTCGCACAACAGATAGGGTATTTTGGTGCTTCCAATTGAATACACCGACAAACTTTAGTGTGTTCAGTTGCATCAGAAGAATCCCATTTGCCTTCACCATTTTGGTGAATATTTGGATTCACCATTATAAACTCCACCACATGAGCAATTAAGTTCATAAATCCCTGGATTAGAATTAGGGCATAAGCTACATTTGTTGTTACATAGTGTTTGTTTAAGTGACTGTCTGCTCGTAAAAATAACTTGAAAGCCAGCACTTTTTAATTCCTTTCGAATTTTCGGTCCAATCTTCGGAATCCATGGGATTTTAGCTAGTGGTTTATCTTCTAATTCCTTTGATTTTTTGGTATTCGATGTTGAGTTTACAATTCTTTCCAGTTTAACTAGATCTTTTTCTCTTCTTTCGCATATCATTTTACCTACCCACATCATAAATACTACCCATGGTATTATTGATAATATATTTTGCTCCTCAGATCTGTGCAACGCCATGTCTGATAACATCATCACCTCTATTTCTGACCACCTCTCTCAATTTCTCCTGATAAGATTTCCAATGTTGATTGGGACCAAATAATTCAATGTCAACAAAACAATGTCAATACTAACTTTGGAGATGGGATAACTAACAAATTGGAATCACCTCGAAAATATGACGTAATCAAAATTTTCTTTTCCTTCAGGATAATATGAATGCTATTAGCAAAGTTTGGAAAGGCATCAATAATTTGATTGCTAAGCCTCTTCCTGTACCACGACCTACCACATTGCTGGTTGATAGGACTCAGATTACTGATACTACTGAAATTGCCAACTCTTTAAATAATTATTTTGTATCTGTTGCTGATAATATTAGAAATTAAATTCCACGTACCCCCAAAAAATACTCTGACTTTTTGAAAAACCCAAGCCCTCAGTCCATTTTCCTTTTTCCGCTTTCTACAGAAGAACTGCATAAATGCATCTCTTTCCTTGATAAAAAGAAGGCATCTGGCCCTTGCAGCATTCTATCTCGAATTTTGAATTTGATAGAACGTAAAATTGCACAGTTAATCTTGCATTTCAAATGGTATATACCAGACAAATTCAAAATTCTCATTGTAATCCTGTGCACAAGAAGGACTCAAAGCTATTATGTAACATTTACAGACCTATATCATTGCTTTGTAATTTAGACAAAATTTTGAAAAACGTATTTACCAAAGGGTCTACCACTTCTTCCAACAAAATACAATTTTCTAAGAACACCAATTTGAATTTAGAAAAAACCACTCTACTTCGCATGCCATTCTCAACATGACACAGAAAATAATGGATGCCTTAGATAGCGGTAAGTATGACCGTGGGATTTTTATTGACTTACAAAAAGCTTTTGATATGGTTGACCATGAAATTTTACTTAAAAAGCTTTTCCATTACGGGATTAGAGGTAAACTACTAAATCTGTTCAGATCTTGCTTAACGAACCGATCACATAAAGTCTCTGGTGTTACAACGAATTTATGTCCTTTAAAGTACGGTGTACCCCACAGGCTCGATACTCGGAACTTTGTTATTTTTATTATACATCATTGATTTGCATCTAGCTATCAAGTTTTCTGTTGTACATCACTTTGCTGATGACACTATTCTTCTACTGTTAAATAAAAAGCTGAACAAGAATTTGAAACTCCTTTGGCGCTGGTTATGCAAATAAAATCGCTCTAAATGCTAGTAAGACTGAATATGTCATTTTCAAACACCCAACTATACCTCTAGATCATAATCTGAAACTTAGCATAGGAAGTATAAGAATCTTTCCAAGTAAATCCAAAAATTATCTTGGAATCCAAACTGATGAAAATCTCGATTGGAAACCACAGATCAACAGCTTTAAGGCTGAAGAGAGCCAACGGTATCATTGCTAAGCTAAGGCACTTGGTTACCAGAAACACCCTTTTGTCTATCTATTATGCACTTTTTTTATGCACATATGAGGTATTGTGCGCAAATTTGGGGCAAGCCTACAAACATCTTCATAAAACGTATATGTCCACAGCAAGACCGGGCAATTCGCTTTGCAGATTTTGATGCAACAATTCACCGGCATTTTTCTGACCTGGGACAAATGAGGTCTGAAAAACTATACACTTGCAAAATATATTGCTTCTGCATAACCTCTATCACCATAATATTCCTTCCTCTCTGCAAACTACTTTTTCTGTTAATTTTTCACATTGTTATGATGCAAGTGTCAACCAAGAGGTCTTATGAACTCTCGATCTTTGCATACAAAATCAATCGGTCTCAAGTCAGTTCGACATCAGTCTGTTCTATCATGGCAACAATGTCAAAATAGGATTCCTATTTCAAAATTGATTGATCTTTCTGAAGGAGCCCTGAAAAGGACTCTTAAAAGTTTTTTCTCTGATAATTGATGTGTTAATAATCTTCTCTGTGATCATCATGGAACACTAAAACCTATATACAGTATAAATATCTATAGTTTATTGACAGGCTTGCTGCTGAACTTAAGATTCTACTAACCAATTTGTTTGTCTAGAATTGTATTGTCCTGTGCCCAGCGCTGTCAGTTGTAAATGTTTGTATTGTTCCTGGTGTCTAGTAAATTTCTACTTCCCTATTCTGCTGGATCCCAGAACAGCTGCATATCGAGTTTTCTCTTTATCTCTATTCTTATGTCTAGATTGTAACTATTGTTCGGGAAACGTACCAACAAAAAATTAATTTTATCCTTGTTCTTGTTATTGTGTAAAAATCCACATTGCACACACATTTTATTATCATTAAAGATTTGATAAAACAAATTGTCTTACACGTGGACTATGCGGATAGAATGCTTAGTTTACTGTCAAGTCATTAAATATAACGACTTTGAGTTCGTTTTCTTTTTGTAACGACTGCGTTTGACTATACCCGGCATTTGCGTGTGCCAGACTTACTACCCTCACGTCGAAAGATCATTGGCGGATGGAATGGCTAGTAGCAACACTTAGGTTGAGAGAAAGCAATTAGAATGAATGATTTGGCCGCAAAAAATCGCCTTGACAAGCACGATTTTTTATTTTCAATCCATTAAATATAACGACTTTTAGTACACCTTCTGACCGTTTTTAAGTACGTTTGACAATACGCTGCGTTCACGTATGAAGATGTTCAGAGTTAAGTTTCATGTATGTATGGATGTATATGTCTAATATAGTAGTGATAATACAGCATTTCGCTGCACGATATTTTATCTAATCTGATTGAAAAACATGCAGTTGGATCACGGAAAACATCAGGCAGCCAAAACTGCAGCTGGTGCTTTTTAAGTATAAATTTGATCCAGAGTTGGAAACTGCAGTAAACCGATCGTTAAAACGGCTTAAGTTTCGAAATCTTATTGTAGATCATAGAAAATTAGTTGAAATTAATTGGTTTTCTGCAAGCTCAGAATTGCAACGTATCATGTATCATACAATACTTTAGTATCCCTCTTTTCACAGACTCTTATTGTTGGCCAGCCCTAATCAGGTCAAGGCAAAAGTCATAGTGAGTCACATCACTATGAGCAATTCTGCTCGGGCAAACTCTTCCAATATCTTCCAATGTGTAAACCGAGCAAAAGTCGTCATTTTGGGCCATTTTTAACTGTAAACATTATCTATAGCGCCTGTAGGGAAATAGACCTTCGAAATTTTGCTATTGAGACAACAATTATAGTTCAGGTCATTAAGAGCCCTTACAGAAGTATCAAATCCCGTAATAGAAGTTGCAGATTTTGCTGTGCGTGATAGCATCTCATAGCTGTACACCAATATACGAGATACTGTTTAGGTAATAGCGCATGGAAATAACACAAGGACACCATAGGCTAATAATAATTATTTCTCTGGTATTCATCGCTTGTAATTACTGTTGTTGGTACGTAACTGCTTTATTTCAAAATGAGTTAAATTATGATATTTTTCACCAGTATTATTTTCAATCTTTAAGTCACTCTGCCATCTCCGCCTTTTAATCGCCCAAAGTATGTTTTAAAATTAATAAAATCTTGGATTATATAAATTACGCTTTTATAGCAATATTTTGTTTGGAAAAAGGGGTTTCTCTTTCATCCATCCTTCAGAAAAGGTTGCGTTGCCTTCTTCTGTTGATAATTAAGTGTATATCTTATTGCACTTTACTATCGTAGTTTTAGTTTAGTTGTAGGTTGTACTCGTTATTGTTCTCGGTAAAACCATCCCCGCGGTGTAAGATGGTGACTTTTAGACTGATTAATTAGGTTGTAAATTTGAAATAGTTCAGAGAATAAATGTTGTCGCTTTTTATTAACCTTATATGTATCCCGCGACCACCTTGTTGGAGCTGCGGTAGAAGGCTTTGGATTATACTATTTGGAATATTTTTTTCTCCGTCAAAACAATGATCAATCCTTATTGTTTTACTAATAATACATTTCAACAGCATAGGAAAACGTGAAATATTATATTTGAAAGAGTATATTTTGGACACGCACCCGTTTTTGTCTGACAGGAGTAAGATGAGAAACGTTGGGAACATGTGTGCTAAAACCAGGTTAAGCGACGAATACAAAATACTTTGAGATTCGTGTACGATGTCTCCATGAAACGTCCTTGTAGAAACTCCAATGGTTCATTAACTTAAGGTTTATACGAGCAAAAATCTCTCTAGGGTCTATGTACAACGTCTTTTATTGCTTTACCACGTGCCTAATCGGTACGGGAGGAGCAGAGGAGGGAGTGGGTGTGGGTGGCGGTAGGTCATTGACTAAAGACTAAAACACTTCTCATCCCCTGGTTTACAAACTGCTTTTCTAAATCACCCAAGTTCAAACAAAAACTTTATAATAGATTTCTTAAATCAAGTGCAGAAAAGGATAAAAAAAGTACCTTGCTTACAAAAACCTCTTTGAAATTTAAAAAAATGAAGCCAAGGAGAGGTACTACAAAAATCAGTTTAACCGATATCAGAATAGCATTAAAGACGTGGAGTACAATAAGGGAAATCCTTGGGAAACATGTACACAAGTCGAATATATTGCCAAATTTTCTTAATCTAAATGGAAAAAAGATCTGGAATGTCAAATATAGCCTCCAGTTTCAATATTTGTTTGTTTGATGTTGGACAAAACCTAGCAAAAGAAATTGAAAACAGTAACACTCATTTTACCGATTATCTGACTTCATCTGAAAATAGTCTTCAACCATTCGATATAAATTATACAGAACAGCAAGGTGTCTCTACTTATCATACAGGATTCAGCGGGGAATCTGCAATGTTATAGGAGAAGAACTCTCTTCTAAACTAGACACTCTTTCTTACCGATGCAAAGTTGCCTCTTTGTCTCTGTTCTAGAAGTACTTTCATGGTCGTTGCTCCAATGAGCTTTATTCACTTGTTCAACCCCACAAAACTTTACAACGAGTTGCTAGATCCTCATATAGTGCACACACATTCACTGTCCAGTTGCCTAATTGTAATAAAGACTTATACTGTAACAGCTGCTAAACACGCACGTCATCATTGTAGAATTCCCTTTCAGTCTTGCATGATTTGCCGAGGTTCAAAACCAATTTAAATTGTTATCTTCTGTCATAACATTTTCATTCTTATGTAGCTCATTACCCAGTAGTGATCTTCTGACCTTGTTTTGAACGATCCATTTAAAAAGAATAGTAAAATAAAAAAGAATAGATAGCTAGCTAGCTAGCCACCACTTTGCTAGGTTAGAAGGGAATCCAAATACATTTAAACTTTTCTTAATTCATCGTAAAACATCGAGGCTCTGTATTTGACAGGTTGTTTTTTTATAAACAACGAAAAGATTAAATGAGACTTCCTGCTAGCTAGCTAACATATGTTATAGGAGAAGAACTCTCTTCTATAGCTTCCTGCTAGCTAGCTCAAAGTTCCGTATCCGCAGAAAAACCAATTTATACCGGCGTACCGCAGGGATCGATTCTGGGACCTCTATTATTTGTGGTGTTTTTTAACGATATTGTTGA
>JAUCNQ010122805.1:0-10486 GCA_032352715.1 Bougainvillia muscus
GGCCGGGGGGGGGGGGGCAAAAATGCCCCCCCAATCGAACTTTTTTTCTATAGGTCCTTATCAGCTAAAACTTGTCATAGATGTTCTTTAAACATTTATCTGTTCACAAATATAAAATTTATGACGTAAGCAATTAGCGTTTTGCTGATGTCAGCATTTTTGTGGCGTTAGGTATGCAATTTTTATACTTTTCGGGACGTTTTTTTGTCCCCTTGTAACTATTGAACGCATGCAAATTTTTGTTTCTGATTTCAGTTTCTGAAAGGTATGATGCTGCTCTTTATTGAATACATAAAAAATTGACCATATTTTACTACTTTAGGCATACTAAAATTTCATGGTGCAAACAGGAATTTTGTTGCTACTCTCGGTCAAAAATGGGTCTCGTTACCCCAGGGAGTGATATTTCTTCAATTTCTTTTTGCCATCATCCGATAGTCAATAGAAAATTACTTAAAGCCCCAAAGTTACAGCTAATTTCATCGAAGCAATCAAAAGATATTAAAAAAAATCACTTAAGGGGGTGGGCATTTTTTCAAATCATTGCTAACATCAAGAACTTAAGCAAGTTAGTCAAAACAATAAAATAGAGAACAAAAGTCACTAATTTTCAATAGTTTAACAAATTGTTGTTAACCTTTAAGAGGCTAATGTTTAATTTTATAGTCAAATAAAAGTATGGGACCGTCCACAAAATTCGTATTGCAAATCGTTCCATTTTCATCTCAGAAGACATATACAGATTTATTCTGAATGATAATTGATACAAACTTCTATATGAATTATATGGACGGTCCATAATAAATAATGATAATATAGTGTTAGAAATAAAATACAGAGAACACACTAAAGTAATGGATCAGAGTGGTTGGTTCACATATTTCCAAACATGATGCAGAGTTACAATAATACAACCTAGGTTTTAGGAACTTAAACATTCACGTAATAGATTCGCTTCATTCCTATCAATTTTCTTTCAGAAGAAAGTATCTTTGTGCTAATATATGTCCGAGATGAAAATGAAACGATTTGTGAAAAGAATTATAGCTAAGGCTTCGTCTCAAAAATTCGCTTAAATTCGCTTCACAATTCGCTTCATTTTTACCTTAGATGAAGTGTTATTGTGCATACAAAGTATGCAAAATAACACTTCATCTGAGATGAAAATTAATAGAAATAGAGTGAATTGTGAAGCGAATTTAAGCGAATTTTTGAGACGAACCCTAATTTTTGAAAGTTTCCCAAATCGTTTTATTTTCACCTGAAAAGAAGTGTCAATGTATGAGCGTACCCTAGTTCGTAATACGAATCATTTTCATCACAGAAGAAGTGTTTTTGTGCATACTAAGTATGCACAAAACACTCCTTCTGTATGAAAATTGATACGAATTTCTATACGAATTTTGTGGACGGTCAATAAATACATACTACTGGAGTATTCTTACAAATCTTCTTTGATTAGAAATCAACTCTTATTGGTTCAAGTCGGATTTAGTACTGAATTAAGCTAATAAGAGTTTAATCCACGTTCCAACAACTAAATCATACCATACACATTTCAGTCCACAGACACTTCTTACAGATGAAAATAGTGACTTAATGCAAAGTCTAATCTACGTATACGACAAAGATTTCACCTTCGTGTACAGGCTATATGCATTTCATGCTGCAGGATACAACCTTCATGCGCAAAGATAAAGCCAGCGTTACCGTCCTAGAATTAGACTCCCTAATAAACGAAAAATTAAGACGACACCTTAGATGAAAATGCTTCGATTTTATATACCGCATATGACTGTTTAAACGCCTTGGATTTTTAACCTGGGCGTTTATTCGGGAGGGGCGTTTATAAACTTAGTTTCAATTTAATCTTTTTGAAATAGATGTTATATAAGTTAGAACTAGTAGACACTACAAATAAAATACATGATCTGGAAAATAATTATCAAGTTCAACGTCAACTGAATAAAAATTGATTTTCACCTCAGATGAAGTGTTATTGTAACACTTACGTGTTACAATAACACTTCATCTAAGGTGAGAATGAGTAACATACTGTGCGTGAACATTTTATACATGAACCAATGAGTTAATATTATTAATATGTGATATATATACATTACACACTCGTGAACATTTTATGCTTAAAACCAGACTGTTCAAAATATCCATACCCAAGATTTTAAGTAAAAATAAGATGAGTTTTTAATCCATCTATGAATCAAATAAAAGGCCATGGGCGTTTATCTAATTTTGCTCTGAAGCTCTGGTTGTTTATTCGAGAGGGGGCGTTTATTCCAGAGGAGGCGACAGTAAAATATTTTCAAATTAACTTGGGCATTTTTCGAACAGGGCGTTTATCCGGGTTTGGGCGTTAGATTGGCCATTCTAGGGTCTACAATGTAGATTAGAACAGACCTATAAATTAAACAATGTTCATAACTTTGTTATTTTTGAGAAATACATTGGCCCCCAGTTACTATTTTCAACAGGAACAACTAAGGTACCAAAATGAGTTTTGTAATATTTAAAAGTATCTTTTGGAAACAGTTCAATAGGATTGAGGGAATACTCTACCGAAAGCTTAAGAGTGTTGGCATTATATCGGTCTAAAACACTTTTAACAACTCCATCGTTTTCTATGGGAGATAACGAACATGTTGAATACACAACTTGTCCACCATGTTTTAATGATTTGATAGCTGATAATAAAAGTTCTTTTTGAAGCTTTGAATTTTCAACCATTTTCTTGATGCTCCAACCACGAAATTGAAATTCCTTTAGTATAACATGTCTCTCAGATGAACAAGGTGCATCCACTAAGATCTTGTCAAAAGAGTTTTGTTCCTCCTCTCCAAATAAGCTACCAGACCATTGCGTAAGTGTGATATTGCTATTTGAGGAATCAGGATGGCAAACATATTCTTTTATAACCTAGTGGAAATGGAGAGGATCTACTGAGTATTTTAAGACTTCGATAGTTCATCTGAGATGAAAATGGTATAATTTCTAATATAAATTTGGAGACGGTCCCTTAAAAATAGAAGGATGATGAACTTTAGAGGTCTCAAATTATCCAAAATTATAAAAAAAAAATTATATCTTAGTCATTCATAAAAATATTTTTAATAAAAAAATTTAACAACATTCTGACTGTATACTAACC
Organism: Bougainvillia muscus; assembly: GCA_032352715.1. Taxonomy (NCBI): domain Eukaryota; kingdom Metazoa; phylum Cnidaria; class Hydrozoa; order Anthoathecata; family Bougainvilliidae; genus Bougainvillia; species Bougainvillia muscus. The sequence goes on from JAUCNQ010122805.1 coordinate 3,167, forward strand.
TCGCGTTTTTTTATAACAGGAAAGTTCTGTAGAAGGATAAATTGACAGAGAGGACAAAAAAAGAGCGAAAAGAGAAATCAAAATATAAAATCAAAATCAAAACATTAAAACTTCACAATCTATAAAACAAAATTCTAAATGTAAAAAGAGAATCAGTTGTGTGTCCGGACTGTCTGACTGTCAAAAAGTATTGAAACCGTGGTGTGTACATACCTTTTTCAATCGATTGTATCTCTTTCTGGTTACATCATTTGCGACAAGCTGACCACTTTTATTTAACAACTGCATTATTAAAAATGACTTGCCACCTGGTGCAGCACACATATCCAGCACTCGGTCACCATTTTCCACACATAAAAAGAGGACGGGCAAGACAGATGCCATATCTAACACATAATAGGGAAGAATGTTTTCTTTATATAGAACATATGGTGCTTTGATTTTATCTCCAACAAATATTTGAATGTGTTTTAGGGAATTTGTGTCAATTTTCATACAGAAGGAGTGTTTTTGTGCATACGTAGTATCCACAAAAGCACTTCTTCTGTGATGAAAATGGTCCATTATACTATTATTACTTGCATATCTATCATCCTTACCAGATGAATCCAAAACAATTTCAAAACAATCTGGTACTGATACAACGTCAGGAAAATATCGATTGATCACAGCACAATGTTTCACCTTTAAGTTCAATCCTTTTTGTATAAGACCCCAATCAGCAAAATACGTTTTATAATAGTCTGTCATATACTTCAGTGTCCGTAAATGAGGTGCCTAAAAAATTCAAAGAGATTAAGGATTTGTGTGAAAATTTCACTTTGAATTGTTTCAAAAATTATTTCTTTCCATCTTCCATGAAAATTAATAAAACGAAGCGAATTTATTTTAAGGGAATTTGTGAGACAGTTCCTAAAGGGATTCATATTGTTAATAAAACTGTATATAATATAAGTACAAACCAAATTTGTCAGAAGAGGATGCACATCAAGAATGCTTTCTAGACAATACTATGAAAACTTTGAGTATCTAAGAATTCTGCACTCTTTCATAAAAAAATCTACAAGGAACCAGCGCCAAAATTTTGTATCGGAAATTTGTATCAATTTTCATACAGAACAAGGGACTATATATGTTACTTAGTATGCATATAACACTCTTCTGTGATGAAAATGGTTCATATTGTGATACGAATCTTGTGGACGGTCCCTAAGAGTATGCTCTCAGCAACAGAGAACAACATTAGGGGCTATCCCAAAGTTAAGACTTAACAATATTTCTTTACTAGGCAGAAGAAAATTAGGAAAACAATTAGAAAAATCACAAGGCATCAAAAGTTTCGAACTACAAAAAGTTCTTAGTATGCATTGCACTCATCGAAGAAGCGTCACAGATCTTAACATGCACAGCTACATCTTATAGAGATATATAAAAACAAAAACTGATTCTGCAAGCAGGGTGAAAATGACATGTAAAGTCATAACAACGTCATTACAATTTAACAAATGCTTCAACGGAGTAATTTAACATAAGTTATACTCTGGTGGATCTGATCTCCAACACAATAGTTTAGTTCCTAGGTTTGTATGCTATCATAAACAAACACTGTTAAAGTGATAGAAAGAAGTTACCTGATAACTGATGTCCATTTAGACAGTCGACCGGCTGAATATATCAGCTGCCAAGTGGTTTAATGCCTTTAGCGTCCCTTGGCAAAAAAAGTAACTCGTTATCAGGTAACAAAAGAATCTGCCTCCCTGGCACAGCGTGAGATAAGGTCTTTCAGAGCTGTTTAGGGGCCAGTCAAATATCAACTTCTTACATGCTTAATGTCATTGTGACGTTAAGATTTTGACCCTCCTCTCTTAACGTCGCATATATATATACCATTTTTCTTTGAAAATCGATAAAAACATGAGCACATCCATCCTTGATTTTCTTAGCTGTTTGTATAACATTCCTACCACTGCTCCGGTTTGTATTGATACAGCTGCAATCTCTGAGTTAAGAAATCATAGGCTAAGCGCCGTCGCTAGATCTATGCCCCAGAGAAACCAAAGCAGACCAATAACTCAATGTTTAAAAGCCGATATTACAACTGTGCAAGTCATAGCGTCCACTGGTCTTTACCTCCCCCCCCCCTCTCAAAACGTTGAAATGACATTAAACGTGTAAGGAATCGATATGTGATAGGCTTTGGTTAAGCTTATATTCATATAGGGGATGCAAAGCTGTAAAAACTTGTTGGAATAGATGGTGAAATCCTGAAATAAAACCCGAGTTCGCAAAAATATAATATTTTTTATAAAATATAGTAGGGGCAAGTCACATATTGATTCCTTACACGCTTAACGTCATTTCCACGTTAAGAGCCTTACCCTCCCACCTTCTCCCCTTAACGTCACAGGTCCAAAATAGGCCAAAAATCGATGAAATACCTTTTTCGCGGTCTTGTTTCTTCCAACTCGTTCACTGTCCTTTCTCTCTTTAGCCTGTTCGCGTCTTTTCCCATTCCGAGCTGCGAGCTGTCTGTCTGGATCGAATGTTTGTGTTGTTTGAAAAAATGTCTTTTAGTGGCAGACAAGTCTAAAGTCAGGATCTCAGTCCCATGGCATTCGAAAAATCGTGGAACGTGGAACGAGCTTCAAATCGAAAACAAGGAAGGATGTTCAGATCGGAAACGAGGCTGAAACTCGCAAGAAGAAATAATAAATTCGTAAGACATAATAGTTGACGACAGTATGCAAGATAGCAAGGAGACACAACATGCACCACATGTAGAAGTAAAGGATCCATCATCCAGTGTCATCATCCAGATTATCCAGATCAGATAGAGTGCATGTGGTGCATGCATGCAGTGACACGAGCGAGCGAGCATGGCCTAATGGTCAAGTCAACCAATTTGTAATCTGATGATCGAGGCTTACAGTACATGGTTCCTATAGACCAGGCATATAGGGGGGAAGTGTCACCTTTCATTATAATTTTGATGCTATACATTTTTGGGTTCCTAAAAGACTCCTGATAAAGATTTTTGATGGTTTTCAGGTCAACCAGGTGGCAATAAAACAATATAGGGGTAAAACGGCCTGGGTGTCAATTGAATGGCTCAAGAAATGACCCATGTGTATGAAAGTAGTTATCTTTCTATAACTTTTTAACAACTCAACATAAACTTGTGAAACTTTCTAGGATTGTAGTAAACCAAATTTAGATGAGCTGTAACTATCAAAAATTGTGCTGATGTCAACAAGTAATTGCTGACGTCATCATTGTCGCTAAAAAAGGGCAATTTTATGTTAAATACAGTTAGTATAGACCCAAGTGTCCCTAATTTGAATTCCACTCGCATGAAAGGTTAGAAGCAAAAGCTATACATTTTTGGAAACTTCAGATCAAGAGACACTGTTTCAAATTTTTTCCCGCCAAAATGTACATTTTACAGACCAGCATAAAATGACGTCATAAATCAGAAAATCGTGCATAGATCCATTTAGAAAGCTTTTATTTTCATGAAATTTGGCACAGTATTGGAGATTGACTATTGTAATCGACTTGTACTAGTTTCATGTTGATGACGTCGTTAATGTGTATTTTACAGACCAGATTCAAATCTTCGATTCTGGACTGTAAAATCCGAACGCCTCTCTGGATTCTTTTGAAATTTTGTCAGTTGATACAATGTGTTAAGATACAACACCAGTTCAAGTTTCAATTTTTTATCTTTTAAAGAACTCATTTTATTGACCGGTCAGTATTTTCCAAGAAAAAGGAATCAAGTTAAATTGAGAGTATTGAATTGAAAATTCTTGTGTAACTCAACTACCCTTTCCTCAATTGAAATTCTGCATACTAACATTAAATATTTATTGAAATTTATTGATACTTTGTTATATGTTGATCACGTCATCATTGTGTAATTTACAGACCAGATTCTTTATAAGGACAAATAAATTGAGAAATAATTAGTAAAATGCCAATATTAAGTGCTATGGGTATGTAATAGGAACTGGTTGATCGACATGCGTCTTCAGACCCCAATTGTCCTTCGTAAGTCAGTTTTCTGCGTCACCGCTTCGCTTTTTGTAGAAGTCATTGACTTGGGATTAACGGCCCCTGGAGATTTCAGGGTGTGCTGTGATGGGGACTGGAGAATGACATACTTTCAAGCATAGCTGTAGCTGCCATATCTGATGTGTAGGTGCAAATATATATATTGAAATTGAATGGATTAATTTGTAGAAATGTGATCTGTACGGATCTGGATGGCAAAAGATGGGCGTGGGCGTAACAGTCTTGTTCCTAGTGTTTTGATTGAGCCAGAGACTATAGGTTATTGTGGGTAACCGACTCGGTGTATTATGAAATGTAGATTTTGGCGATGGTTGGATGATGCAAATCACCCTGCATGGTCGTGTGGAACCTGCATCGCATCACCTGCATCGTATCAGAACCTGTAATGCATACTGGGTATGCACAAAGACATCCTCTCTGTTGCAATAATGGTACGATTCGTCAGGGCTCACACAAGTTACTGATAAGTTGTATTTCTCAGGTAGTGTTTCGTTTTTCCCATCGAAAGGCAAACAAGTGAACGTACAGAGAAGTGTTAGGAGTGAGTGATTAAGTGTATGCGTGTATGTTGTCACATTTCAATTAATATCTGAGAGACTGGGTTGCTACTGATGACAATTATTTTGACTTCTTCTGTAGGTGAATACGCTCAATCTCTAATAGGATTCGAAACTGAACTGCTTATGTATCACTGAGATTAATTATTCTGTTTATCATTTCACATGTCGGAGTAAGGAAGCGAACTCGCTCCACTGTAATGTTCTTCGAGGCCAGAATCTTCTGGCACTCATGCAGAGGATGGTTAGGTTTTATATTAGAAGTGTGAGAATCGAACTCACACCAACATCACCCTTGGCTGTAGATCAAAGTGCTAACAAACTTATGTAAACCAGCAGAAGGTTGGCGTAGTGAGAGTCGATTTGTCGACATGGTGACGTCATTACTTCTAATATCACTGAGATGTTGACAATTTTCATTTTCATTTTTTATTTTTCATTTTATTGATTGTCGTACCTTGATAGTTTATATAAGTAGTGGTTGGTAGCGCTCTACTGGTTTGTATGAAGTGTGTTGGTGACGCCTCACACAAGTACCTGATAAGTGGCATGTCTCAGGTAGTGTTTTGTTTCTTACATGGAAAGATTCATTCTAATTTGATTTTGTCCTGAACTATTAAAATTGTATTATTCGCTGGTTTGGGGATTTTATCCATGTGATAGTTTGATATGCTGGTATGCTGTTATTCCGTAGCGTTGATTGAGTAAACTAAGTATAAGTCTTCATTAGTATATCTGCATTACTTATAAGATGTGATAGCAAAAATCGTAAACCACCGTACACAGGAGTGGTTCTTTACATACTGTGTATGCACAAAGCTCTTACTCCATTAGTGATGAAAACGATGCGATTCGCCATGCGAATTCTGCGTACGCTACCTTAGCGCATGCGAGCGGACAAGATTTGCATTAGACTCTCACAAGCCAACACACAGAAGTAGCTCCTTTGTGCATACTGAGTATATGTACAAAGAAACTCCAACTCCATATATCCTTAGCGTGGGTGTTGGTAAAACTATCATGGCAACTCACACAAACCACCATACAGATCCTGATCCTCCGTGTGCGAATTCCATTAGGACGAGGGAATGTGCCTGAACATGCTGTGATTATGCAGAGCATCCCCCAAGGCGGCAATGGAAGTGCAATAAAATGTTAAGTATTTCTTAATAGTGATAGTACTTGGTTCGAATAGATGGAGCCACATAATGAGAGAGTAGTGTGACCTGTGGTTGATTCGTAGTCATGCGTGGTGAAGGGATATGACTCCGAAACAACACTGGGTAGCACTCCTTCTTCGGTGTGGTGAAGGATAAGAAGACTTGGTGTATCTGATAGGTTGTTGTAATAAATTAAAAAGTCTGCGAATGCGTGATGCATGTCTTTGATAAAATCAGCATTGGATGTCTTGGTAGAGTGTTGAAACGAGCTAGGTGGTTCTGGAATTTATGCAGTGTAGGTTTCGGTATTGGTTAGAATTCGTAGGAATACTGTAGCAAGGAAGGATTCATTAGATTAGTAAGAGTAGTCGGGCAGGAAACTAGTCTATGGCAGACTTTGCTTGCTTCTACTGACTTCTTCTTTGGAATAATGATAGGTGTAGATTAAGGTGCTGGTAGCTTTTGTGTCAAGCATTTTTATAAGAATGTATTCAGACACTTAAGCTGTACATATAAGTATTAAATTCTGTGTTTCTGATGATCTTACATCATTTTTTGCTGATACCATATAGTTTGGTGGTGTTGGTTGAGTAGGTGAGGATGTGGTGAGATCATGTCCCACATTGATAATGGGGTGGTGAGCAGCATTTATAGCACTAGGGTTGGGTGGTTTTGGATTGGACCAATATATCTCCTTCATCGCAGTATTGGAGGAGCAGTCCATATATTTGACATTTCTTGCTCTATCTGACACTAATGTTCTGTTGATCCTCTTTCACTATTTCGATGAATTGTGCACCTCAACGCTTTCGTAAGGCTTCAACATGTATTGCTGTTAAGATTTATTGAAACCACTAATGCATCTCAGTATTGTAAAATACTGACCAGCCAACAAATCTGTTTCACAAAACCATTCATTCCCCTAAGAATGCATTTTGAACATGGTTTTTGAACATTTTTTGAAAAATACTGGCCTGGCAATAAAATGAGTATTTAGAAGATAAGAAGTAGAAACTTACACACATATGTTACATCTTCGCAAATTCTATCACCTGACAAAATTACTAATAAATATAGCAAGCCTTTCCGATTTTACAGACCAGTATCTGGTCTGTAAATACACATTAATGACGTCATCGACATGAATCTAGTACTAGTCGATTACAATAATCCATCACTGTGCCAACTTCATGAATATAAAAGCTTTCTAGATGGATTTCCATCGAGGGAAGATGAAGGAAGTCCTGCTTGCATTCGGTATCCCCCAAGAAACTACAGATCATGATGCTCTACAAGAACACAAAATCAAAGGTTTGATCACCCGATGGGGACACAGACTTCTTTAACACCACTGCTGGAGTCCTTCAAAGAGATACCCTGGCACCATATATCTTCATAATCTGCCTCGACTACGTGCTGAGAAAAGCATTAGATTCAAACACAGATCTTAGCTTTACTCTATCCAAACCAAAGAGCCGCTGCTATCCAGCGGTCAAGATAACCAATGTTGACTATGCTGACGATCTAGC
>JAUCNQ010122816.1:0-10486 GCA_032352715.1 Bougainvillia muscus
CATGAACGCCACTGTGGCTTATTAGATTTGGTTGGTCAGCGAATATAAGGTCGATACAAGAAGGAGAGCAATTACGTTGGAAATGAGTTGCTTCAGTTATTATTTGGGAATAACCAGAGCAATTTGATAGAGAATCCAACTCCAAGCCGCGGATCTCATCTAATTCGCCAAACCACTTCCTACATTTGGCATTAAAGTGACCTAAAATAATGCTACAAAAAGGAGATTCTAAATTTAGGTTAGAAAGGGTAGCTTCAAGACCATCCTGAAATTCACCAAATTTGACATCCGATTGGACGGGTGACCTATAAAGGCATGTTATAAAACACTTCTTTCTGTTAGCTTTAATTTTGCAAACCAAACATTCTTTTAAGGGAGAAATATCATTTCTTATCCTAAGAGGAAGACTTTCCTTGTAAAAATTAGCAACGCCAACCTTTTATGTATTGGATGGACAGTCAGCCCTTATTAATTGATATCCTTGCTTTAATAGTTTATCATCACTCAAGTGAGAAGAGTCAAGGAAAGTTTCGCCTAAGCAAATGATATCATAATTACAAACTGCATTATAAGCTTGTAACTGAGACATTTTAGTGAAATTATGAGACGCGATTCCGTTCAGGTTCCAATAACAAACTGATATACCTTGGGACACGTGGGTTGGCCCGGGTTGGATTCAATATCTCCACACAATATAAGCAGATAATGCTTTAAAAGAATGCTGGTTTGGATAATTAGGTTTAAGTTGATGCAATATTTAAACAAGAGCTTTTGGAGTACCCTATGACCGACAATGGCATGTAACAATGAGTTTTTGACAAAACTTAACATAATAAAGACATATAAAATGCTATTAAAATATAGGATCTTCAAACTATCAAACCCGTGCAAATATTTGCTTATACTTATTAAAACTGGATATGTTGAAAATATAGAATAAAACAAAATCAGCAAAGGGAATAACAGGGTGACAATTAGGAAACTTAGAAGAAGAAGGTATTAATTCTTAGACGGGTGTGCACCATAGATACTACTCAAACTGTTAATACTCTTTTTACCATAAGTTAGAAAATCTTAAATGTGTTATAGGCAATTATTTTGACGTATTTACAATTGCAGAGATTATGTTTGAACAGTCCTTTCCGGATGGTCAGTTTCATATGAAGTGTTATTTAAACCTTATCGACTTGATATGTCTGGTACACGTGGCGGCCTCTTATCTTATGTTCACAGCGATATTCATTCATGTCGTTTAGACTGGTATGATATGGATTTTGACATCCAAGCAATTTTTCTTAAACTATTTATATAACCTCCAAAACAGGATAATTCGTATTTTCTGTCCAAAATTTGGAAGTATTAGATTTTTATTTCGAATACGGCAAGATACTATTGAATGGCAAAAACCTCCCCGCCCCGCCCTGTTGGGAATGTTTTTACAACTACTTTATTTATTTAATTCATATTTATACAGGATAGACGCTTCAGCGAATATTTACACTGTTATCAATGTGGATCCTGTGTTAAAAACACTTTGAATAGTTAGTAAAAATTAGTAAAAGTAATTTACAATAGATAGTAAATAACAAATAAAAATAGTAGATACAGATTTGATTAAAAAGGCCATGATTAAGTATAGATTCCGAATGATATGTCAAAAAGCTGTGATAAAATACGAACTGACGCTACAAGAAAGTCAAAAAACATCGAAGTAAAGATGTAACATAGCAACTGTCTAGTTGTGTGCCTGATGATAAACAACATTCAAAGGCGGATTCAGAAAATTCTTTTACCTAGTCACTGCAGTAAAATGGAGACTCAAAGTAACTAAATTGATTTTCTTCATGTATGAATACGGGTCTCTGAAGACATCATACAAAAATTCATCGAGAATATAAACTAATTGCACTCCTACATGATGTTCTGATTGGATCTGCCTCTGCCACTAATCTTCTTTATTAGACAAAAGACAAAATATGTGTTTATTAACTATTAGAAAGGAGCGCAGAGTACTGGAAAGACATAATACATAATCAAATTAAAAATACAATCAAATGTCTCTACATGCAGTCATAATTTTTAATCTTGGCTTTAAACTCGGCATGACAAGTAATTTTTCGGGTATTTAAAGGCAGAGCATTGAACAACTTTGCTTTAATTAAGTTGCAAGCACTTTAGATCAAATTTATTTGGGATTTGACATTCGAGATTGTTTTTGCACGATTATCAAGTGAGTTTAGTTTTTTAAGCTGTGTTTTCGTAAAGTTTAAGGTTATAATACTATTGAACATTATCAAAGGTGTAATCATACATTGGTATATTTTAGAGGCTGTTTTACTGCCTAAGCTTGATTTCATAGCCTTCAAAAGTCGTAGTCTTGATGATGCTTTCTTATAAGATTTTTCAAAGTTTTTTTTAAAGGATAGTTCTGGGTCGATCACTGAACCAAGATATTTATACGTTGACGTTGAGTTCACTTTGATAACATCGAATAGAAGCTGTATCTCACTGGGAGCATTTTTAAGTTTTTGTCTAGTTCCAAATAACATACTTTCGGTTTTTCCTCGTTTCAAGGTAATAATTAGATCATTGTCCTTGAAGTATGATGCGATAATATTAAGGTCTTCATTAAGTGCTATTTCTATTTCACATACAGACTTATGTGAATAGAATATAACTGTATCATCTACAAACATTATTACTTTTGATTTTCGGAGTGAATCCTCGAAATCATTGAAATGTAACAAGAATAACAGTGGTCCCAAGATGGAGCCCTGGGGAACACCGCATGTTACATTCAAGGTTTCAGATTTCACTCCGTCAACAACAACTTGCTGGGTGCGGTTAAATAAATAGCAAATAAACCAGTTCAACTCGTGTTTAGTAATACCATAAATTGGTAGCTTAGACAAAAGGATACTGTGCCCAATCGTATCGAAGGCTTTGGATAAATCTATGAATACTGCGCCTACTAGATTCCCAGAGTCAATTTCCTGTCTTATGTTGTCGGTAAACAGAGTTGCTGCAATATTTGTTGAACGATTTTGTCGATATCCAAACTGTTGATTCGATAGTAAGAAATTACTTAAAATTCATAACTTGAGTGCAAACAGCACGTTCTAATATCTTGGAAAATATCTGTAGGATGGAAATTGGACGATAATTGTCAACTTTATGAACGTTTCCACTTTTAAAAATTGATGTAACCAAAGCATGTTTGAACTATTGTGGTACCTCAGACGTCTGTAGTGATAGGTTAATGAGAAAACAGAGTGGTCTCGATATTTATTAACCCAGATGGAAGGTTGTCAGTACTAGCTGCTTTGTGACGTTTTAATTTTTTCAATTCTTTTTCAACTAATAATCTAGTGGCGTAAGTTAAATTCAGCTTTTAACATGTTCGTAATCCATTATATTTCGGTCTATGCCAGCTCTCGTCACTCGTCACTCGTCACTCGTCACTCAAGAAGATTGCATCTATTTTTAATAATTACGTCTCTGAAGTTGTCCCAACTCTTTCTCAGAAAATCCTCGAAACAAATGCTTCATTTAATAAATTTCTTAAAAATCGCCTTGTGAACTCGTTGCTTTTAAAAGCCAAAAATCGCAAAGAAATTTTCGCTCTGCTAAGTTCACTTCAAACTAGGAAAGCTACTGGACCTAACAGCATTCAACAATTTGTTAAAGAATAATGCTGACGTACTTAGTGCCCCACTGTCAAAACGAATACATTTATCGTTCATAACTGGCATTTTCCCGTACCTGTTGTACCTACCGTAATGATAATTCAATTGTGTGTGCTGACTCGAAGGCCATCACTATAAAAATTGGATGTATCACTATCGGAACTTCTAAAGAGGTCAAACTCCATCATCTTTCTTGATGAAAAACTGTCATTTTATCCTCACGTCAAAAGAGTCTGCCATGAAACGTCTTTGAGAATAAAAGCTTTACTAAGGATTCGGATCTTTCTTATCCAGGATCAAGTTTTTTATAAGGCTTTTATTATACCATGCTTTAAATAGTGTCCTTTTATATGGATGTACTGCAGCAAACAAACACACCATCTATTAAGCATTGCGTTTAAATTCAGGTTTACTCATCAGCCCTTACACTGAACTACCAGAAACTACTAAATCGCAGTCTATCCTCTCCAGAAATATTAAACATCTCATTTTACAAGTTTTTAAATCAAGTTATAGTTAGGTGAGACATTTTTAGACTAAAAACCACTTCTTATCAACTAAGATGTGGTTCTTTAACTGAAGTTCCAGTTGGAAAAAAAATAATATTGGAGTTAATTCCTTACACTTCCAAGGTAGTTTGGGCTGGAGTCACTTATCTGCACATGTAAAACAGATAACAAATTTAAAGGAACTCAAGTCTGTTATTAGATCAGTCCTGTTATACTGCCAGTGCAAATATTGTACTACTCATTCAGGATGCAAATAGAATTATTTTTAGCATTTAGTTTTTATCTTGTTGGTATAAATTAGTACAATGTTTCTCACCAACTGTAATAAAGAAATGTAGATTCTATGTTTTACAATAAGTATAAACATTTTAGAGATTTTTTTATCATGCAGTACTACTTCCACGCTCTTACTTAAGGATGGTTTATCATTATTAAAATGATAAAGTATAAAGTTAATCGCCCTGTTCACAGGTGAATAACGCTGTTTGTAAACCTAATTGTTTTATTTTAATCACGATAAGTAAGAGTTAAGTTCTCATTTTTTTGAGTTCTATCTTGCTGTAAATTACAAGTTACCTGTAGATCCTTTTACTCGTATAATTCATCGATTTCTATTACCTTGAAGTTTAGTAATGACCCTCGCCCTTGTCATCGCCACTGCTTGTGTTAGTATTCCAAAACCTTTCATTCCCACTTGACTGAAAATACACGAAAACATGAAACACTATAAGGATAAGTTATCATTAGACGGGAAATCCAATCTGTTCATAGTCTTGCTAAAGAGTCAAAAACTTGAGATAACTAAAGAATAGAAGAAAAAAGACAGTTAAAAAGCACTGAAAGTTGTTTTCAATCATTAGTAATAAGTAAAGAATTTGTTAAGCCTCGCTCCTGTGAAATTTATTTCTTTATTGATCGAATCTTTTTACAGGATATTTACACTTCAAAAATATATACAATGGTAAAGGTTCTGTTATCCAAAGTGTACTATGTGGGTTACAAAAAGAAAGAGAAAAAGCTTTAAATTTAACAAAAAACGGTAAAAACAACCTGTTAGAAACGAATGGTGCAAATGCACTTGAATAAAAGTACTCAATGAGATAGATGACTTCAACCAACGAAGTGTTGCTGAAGGACACGGTTAAATTTGTCAGTATCAGCAATAGCCCTTTCGCTGAATGGAAGTATGTTGAACAGGGACGCTCCCATGTAATGAAAAGAAGTTCTCGAATTTTGGAAGCTTCTGCAGATATCCGACTTTTCGTGTGCTCTTACCATCGTTAACAATCTAAAAGTACTCCTTGAAATTGCTGCAGACCTCCCCATTCAAGAATTGGCGCACCAGCGCGAATGACTGAATAGCATTAGCGGCATTTGGTGTAGGCGCACATTTTAATTCAGGTGGATTTAAACCACACAATTTCATTGCTCGGAGATGGAATGCATCAAGTCGGTATTGTTGAGTTGTGTTAGAATTCAATCGAAGTGTTCTACAGTGAGTAAGCAAAAGTAAAATCAGTGACTGGTATTTTGTTATTGCACAATGAGAATTCATAGATGGTCGTATTCTATAAATAATTCTTTATCTACTATAACATTTTTTATATACTTGATCTTTGTAAGAGTTGAACTACTTTCCGAGGTATTCATAAGATGTTGTGTATTGAACTGACTGGTGAGCAATAGTGGTATTCAGTATATCTGGTTGCATTAATAGACGTTTAAATGTACCAAATATCATGGTTTCGGTTTTAGCTTTCTTTGATTAAGGATAAGTTCGTTATCAGTACACCAATTCATCATGCGTTCTATATCAGCAGATTGCACAATGAAAATGTGCTTTTCAGAAATTAAATATATGTTAAATATGCTTTAAGTTCGACAGATAACATCGGGCTTAATTGCAATCACCTGTGTAATATTATCCAGTCCCAATGTTAAAATACTTTTTAGTTTATTCTAGCATATAATCTATACACATACACATGTTCTTCAGTGATTTAACTTTCTATTACAAGAGATGAGGACGTGATCACTGAAAGCTTTTGGTATCACGTCTGACGTTGAAGCTATTTCCAGATTGTTTGTTTGTATGACGTCAATGAGTGTTGCCGAGATCTTTGAGGTACGAGTAGGGTTTTTAATAACCTGTAAAAAAACCAAACAAATTAAAAATCGATTTAGTTTCTTTGTTATCACCAGCATCTAAATAGGTGGTGTTCAGGTCACATCCTGATCTAGCAAAGTTGTAAAGTTCTGTAACAAACAACGCGATCCATAAGGGGCTGTATATATAACAGAAACAACGCGATCCATAAGGGGCTCTATATGTATCAGAAACCAAGAACGACTTCGACTTTTCTGGAAATATTCCAATCCATATACACTACAAATATTTACTTTCTAAAGAATGGCGCTTTATCCAGTTAATATCGCCATTACCATAACAAGCATCTTTGCCATTTATGCGAGGTCGAAAAATAAAAGCATATCCATCAACTTTGTACATCTCCCCCCCGATTCATCACAGATATGTGTTTCACCAAGAGAGAGCAAGTTGATTTTTCTGAAATCCGTCAAAATCTGTGTTATATGAAAAAGATTTCCTGACAGTCCTCTTACATAAAGATGAAAGAGCCTAAGATCCCCTTTTTCAAGGATGCAACCAAAGTCAGACTTCTTTGTCAGGGCCTGGACATCTCTCAATGTCTCAACGCTACCATCGGTCATATTTTCAGTATTAATACATTTTCTCGATAAACATGAACAGATTCGTAGGCGTGGTTCGACAATACATCTTTTGCTTCTTTGCCATGAAAACAATATTCATTCATTCATAATCATTCATAATAGATATACAGTAAGAGAATAAAAAATTAAAAGGCAATAACTATAGTAAAAAACCCATCTCTCATTTAGAGTCAAGTTATATCAACACGAATAGCAACAAGAAATTGAATTAAACATAGACGGTTTTCCGATGGCAAAAATTATAACAAGTTTTAGAGCAAGTCGGAACATGACCATGGTCGCTTCCATCTTTCATGACATTTTTTATCCCTTTTTCAAAACTTTTTTAATACGCCACTGACGCACGTCTTTGCATACCATGTTATTATTAAAAGCATGGGAACGGTTTTTTTCATAGAAAAGATAGAAAATGCCATAAAAAATTTCTTAGTTTGCTTAGATAGAACGTTCCATTGAGTCTTACCTATGGATATGAAAAACATCGTCCTGTAGCTCTTGTAAAGAAAAATGCAACTTTTTGGGCAGTCTAAATTTTTAGCGGATTGTGATGAATCTGTGCATTTCACTCAAAACGCTTTAACGTTATAACTATAAGCCTGATCTCCTAACACAACTTATAAAGTTTTAGAGAGGGCAATAAGCCCCCTATCTAACCTCTTATGACTTTGAACTTGGATTAAGTGTATTTATTTATTTACGATTATTTATACAGGATAGCCACTTCAGTGTTGAAACACTGTTATCACTGCGGGTCCTGGTTAATCGGGTCCTGGTTCTATATAAAGCTCCAGTTTGAGCTACGGACAGTAGCGGGGATTGAACCCATAAAGATATCATTGTAATTCGACACCTTAGTCCGCTCGGCCAAAGATAGGAAAATGTTCGTTCTGGTGCAGTTTGGGTATTATCGATATAAAAAACTCGAGTAAAACGAAACGCTGCGAGTATATACTCACAGCGTTTTTATATCGATAAAATGTGGCTAGAAAAACCTCTTCCGCA
Source organism: Bougainvillia muscus (assembly GCA_032352715.1). Lineage (NCBI taxonomy): Eukaryota > Metazoa > Cnidaria > Hydrozoa > Anthoathecata > Bougainvilliidae > Bougainvillia > Bougainvillia muscus. The sequence goes on from JAUCNQ010122816.1 coordinate 7,949, forward strand.
GCGGGTGAAAACATTGATAAAATGTCGTTAGAAAAACCTCTTCCGCAGCGGGTTAACACACCATTGATTTTTCGATAAAATGACCTCTTCCGCAGCTGGTCAATACCTCGATAAAATCTCGCTAAAAATTTGTTAGAAACAGCGGCTCTAAAAAATGGATGACGTCATCAAAAAATCGAAGAAATCGGGAAAATCGGAAAAAATCGGAGAAATCGGGAAAAATTAGAAAAATTGGTAAAATTAGAAAAATCGGGGAAATCGGGGAAATCGGAAAAAACAAGCCCGGGCATGCCCGGTTGACTGCATAAGGGACTTTCCCCTAGCAATGTCTTACGCAGAGGGTCTCTACAGTGTCTCGATCTTGGAAGTCCAAGAGACCTCTAATGCGCATGCGCAAAACTGCCCCAGAATTCGGTCCGAATGAGTCCTCGGCCGGGTCAAAAAATCTATAATAAAAGGATGAACAACTGGTTGAAAAACACATTGACCACCCTATATAACATAGCATCAGCACCGGTGGTGGCAACGCGCGATGCACTTACAGAAAGACTGCGGAGTGTTCGTGAGACTGCTACCTTGCTGTATAATAAAACAAAAGAGAAACTGGGTTATGAAGAGACACTGAAAGATGTCGTAGAAATCCAAGCTAAAGTGCAACACACAGATGATCAAGAAGAGGGCATCAACCCCACACCTGTAGCACACGAAAAGGCATTAAATGATGCGTTTCAGTCATTTAGAATCGCAGGTATAGAGAAGGTTGACATCGATAGCTATATGGAAACGATCAAGGTGCAGGCTACTGACCTCATCGGTGGAAAGGTCGCTGAGATGCGGTCTGCAAAAATCCAGGTCACGATGTGTGTTAAATGGCGGAAAGAAGCAGCGGTCTTTGATGATGAGGTTCAACCTGCTGAACCTATCATCGTAGAAAAGGCGTTTAACAGCAAAATGGTGGAGGTGCATCAAAGCTGAGACATCAAAGAAATTTTAAGCGTCGCATTTTCACATATCAAGACGCAAGTGGAAAATCCTGTACTACCAAGGAGCGGCTTTACATTGGATAGCATAATGCACACAGACATCAGCTTCCATAAGCTAGTCTTGACGCGTGGTTCATCATACATAAAGCTCCAAAAGTGGATAGCCTCGAAGAAAGCGCTGATTAACCCAAAAAACAAAGATGAAGAGTGTCTAAAATGGGCAGTCATCTCTGCATTACACCATGAGGAGATTGATCGTGTAAATTAGTACATAAGTCACTATTGTAAAACCAACGTTAAACAAAGAAATAAATAAAATAAGTGACACCAATCCAGAGCGAATATAGAAACCGAGACCCTATGAAGACCGATATAACTGGGATGAATTGGAGTTTCCAGTGGCGGTCAACAAAATCTCGAAGTTTGAAAGGAACAACCCAGATATTGCAGTGAACGTGTTGTCTACGGAAGATACTAAAATCTACATTGCGAGGCGGTCAGATCACAACGCTAGATGCAACAAGGTCGTCAATTTACTGCTGCTTGTTGACGGTGAAAAGTGTCACTACACATGCATCAAAAGCATGTCCAGGATATTGGGTAGCTTGACGTCGAAAAATCATGATACAAAGCACTTTTGCATAAACTGCCTCCAGGGGTTCACAGCAATCAAATCGAGAGACAAGCATTTTGAGTGTTGTATTAACCACGAGGCTGTAAAAACCAGGGTGCCGACGGAAAAAGAAAAGTGGCTACACTACCACGACGGACAGAGCCAGCTCAAGGCGCCGTTCATAATGTATGCCGACTTCGAGAGCCTACTCACTCCAATATCAGCAGGAGCGGAGCATAACGAACAAAAGGTGTATACAGAAAAGATCAACAAACATATGCCTTTAGGTTGGGGTGTTCTTAGTAAGTTTGCATATGGAGAGGTTCAAAAGTCGCTTACTGTATACCACAGAAAAGAAGCAGTTTATAGACCACCTAAAAAAGGAAGCTAAGAAGCGTGCCTGCGGCAGTCGATGATAGAGCTGACAGACGTACTACAGAGACAACACACCGCGGCAGACACCTCTCACATCACATGCTTGAAGCCGTTTAACGACCCTAAAAATCGCAAGGTCAGAGACCACTGTCATTTTACGGGGGTATACCGGGATGCTGCGTACAACGAGTGTAATATCAGGTTTAAGATACCAAATCATATTCCAATCATATTCCATAACCTAAGTGCACACGACGCTCACCTCTTCATTCGATAGCTCGGAGAGAGGTTTAACCCTATCAAGACTGGGGAGGGGAGCATTATGCCCCCCCCCCCCCTACTCCGGTTTTTTTTAATAGCTTTTGGAATAATAACTGAACTGTCTTGAAACTATGCCACTTTTAGTATAAATCTATTTTGCATCTTCTGAGAAACTTTCAGATGTTTAGGATGCCTACTTCAAAAGTAATATGTCATTGGTCCGAACCAACTATCAAATTTCTCATATTTCCCATTGAAAATACTGAAATATTGTGAAGCCTGTATTTTCTTAGGTATAAGTCATTT
>JAUCNQ010122827.1:0-10485 GCA_032352715.1 Bougainvillia muscus
TGATTAAATCATGTCATTATATGTCTCTTTTTCACCCAACAGTGTACTGTGATTAAATCATGTCATTATATGTCTCTTTTTTACCCAACGGTGTGCTGTGGTTATATAATGTCATTATGCCTTTCTTTTCTACTCAACCGAGCACTGTGATTAAGAAAGTTTCATCCAAATGTGTAGTTCGGTGCTTCATTTTGAGCCGTAAGATTTGAAATTGATAAGATGAATCAGCCAACCTTACGTGTCATTTTCCTTCTTCTAGCGAAGTCAGTACGTTGCTATTGGTAACTATGAAGCGAAATTTGATGGTGAACTTTCACTGAGTGAAGGGATGTTAGTCGAACTTGTTGAGGGAGAACCAAACCAACAACATTGGTTAGTTCGTATCATTGAAAGTGTCGGTGTTTATGGTGAAGAAGGATTGGTACCTAGTATGCATTTGGAATTGAAAACAGAAGAAGCAGCTAAAAAAGAAGACATAGAGGAGAGTGTTGATAAAAATCACCAGCATCGACTGTAAGTTCTTCACCTATCTTATCAAGGTCAAGATTGACATGCATCTTTCTCTTTTTTTTTAAAAACCCTACCCTGAGCTATTTCTGATTACACATACTGTACATGCCATATCTGATGCAAAGGTATATGATGCGTTGTTGTTCCCTTCGCATTCCCATTAATTCCGTTCTAACTCCCGTTTGATTATTCCGGTATTACATGGCTGTATATTGCTTAAAGAGTTTGTATATCTTATGTTATGTCTGTTATTTGTCTGATTGATTGTAATTAGCTTTCAAATAATTTTGTGTCATTCCTTTAGGTGAAGTTTTCATCTTAATCTCCACGAAGGAATTTATTGGAATTAAAATTCACTTTTATTCTTCAGGAAAATTTTATCCGAGATGGTCCAGACTGAAGAAAAATATGTAGATCAATTAGAAGCTGTTACCCAGGTATGCACTCGCCAGGGTCCAGCTGCTTGACAGTGGATTAGATACGGATTAGCTTCTATGGCCTATTCCAAAATTCAATCTGACTTAAACCAATCAGAATTGATTTTTAATTAATTCTGATTGGTTAAAGTAAGATTTAATACCAAGATTAAGCTAATCCATATCTAATCCAGTTTCGAACAGCTGCAACCTGGAAAGTGAAATTTTTAATTACCAATCATTGTTTAATGAACAACAAGAATTGAAAGTAGGAAGACATTAGAGGAGAACTCTTATAGTGTCTTTTTGTATACAGAATCAATGTCACATTTTTGTTGTAGTCGAAGCTCGTCAAGGGGGTTAATCAATGTCACATTTTTGTTGTAGTTAAAGCATTTAAAGGGGGTTAAGAATTCAGAATGAAGCTATTACAATGTGTTTAAGCTACGACAAAAATATTACTCCGAATTTGAATTCTTATTTTTAGTCTCACTTACGTGAAATGGAAGACAGTGACGATTTACCGAAGGCTATTGATGGCAAACAAGATATAATCTTCTCCAACATTTACGCAATTCATGAATTTCATGCTAAGTACGATCTATATTTAGGGCTGAAAAATCCAAATTACTGTGCTTATTCTGTAATTTATTCTTAATTTTGGCATTCACATGTGTTGCTCAAATCATTCGAATTATGTTGGGGACAACGTCGAAACGTAAAAGTTCCTTCCAGTGATGATCAAGGATGTTATTATGAAACGTTGCTACTTATTTTTTTAGAACTTTCCTGAAAGAAATGAAAAATGGTGAAAAGTGTTACAACACAATGGCCGAATGCTTTAACAGACACGTAAGCAAGACCTTAAAACATTTTTTCTCTCCTCGCACATAAACACGTATCTTATAATAAAATAACATGGTTATATCATTCCATAGAGTGTACATGCTCCAAAACCTTGTGAAAACCTTTCGCTGTGAATACGAGATAATATGCTCAAGTTTAAAATGAGATCAGTGAAATGAGTTAAAAAGTATTTTCGGGTAATTCGAGACAGTAGAGGCAGAACATCATATATTCATTCTATTCATATGTACACGCAGATTTTTTATATGATGTAATTTCATGGATAATCTGACCATGGAACCAAAGATGTGCGAGAAGTTCGTACGTCTTTAATGGCACTGAGATATTGCTCAAGATATCGAGAGTTAACTGTATTCAGGATATTCTTTTGTTTTAGTCATCGACTTTGGAAGAACTATACGTAGTATACTGTAATGGCCGACCGGAAGCTGACGATCTGTTAGATCGACCAGAAGTCATTGAATTTTGGGATGTAAGTAGATAAAGTTATTTCTGCTTTAATAGCGTCGTTTAAAATATCGCGCAGTTATTTTCGCTTAACCCTTTTAATGCATTATGTTAGAAAATGGCCATACACGCTTTAACAATTCTGCAGCAATTGCTGCAGGATTGTTTAAGTATGTCTGGCCATTTTACGATATTAAAGGGTTAACAGTGTCGTCCGACAATATATTTGCAAGGACTTGGTTTAAACATAATCTTTGGTCTGATGTCTGCTAAGAATGTGGAATTGTTATAGCGCGATATCTGAACTTTCGTCAGAAGGTAATTTGAAATGGATGGTTTTAATTTTAGATCTTTCAACAAGATACCGAAGATTCTCATTCAGTTCGAGCTTACTTAATCACACCAGTACAAAGAATAACACGTTATCAACTACTACTGAAGGTAAAAACAAAGGCGGCTCTACTTTTCTTTATTCTATTGCAACATAATAAGGGAACTCTTGTGCAACAATGTTGTTTTTCGTTAACACATAAAAAGTCATGTTTTACATTAAGGATTTTATCAAGCAACCTGTTGAAATCTGTAGTAAAACTCAAGATTTCAGTATGTTGTTTGATGAAATCGTTAAAGGATAACGTAACCTTTCATGCCGTGTAAATTAATTTAATAATTTTGTGAAAAGTATTGTCTGGCTACGAAGAAGTGTAAAACAATTAAAATTTCAAAGAAATTTTAATTGTTTTACACTTCTTCGTAGGTGTTTGCCTACTCCTGGATCCGACCCTGTGGTGGTTTTAGGATAAAAACATTGACTGCGTGGCCGTGGATGAACTTTCGCATTCGTTTCATTTGCTTACAATAACATTGATTTAAAAAAGGTTTTTAAGGAACATCCAAAGATTTATTTCGAAATAGGATTTTGATATTTCAGTTCAAAACTATTATAAACTACGCTTCAACATCTAAAATGAAAATGTCGTGGGCGACCAACAGTTTTTACTCAGTATGTAATGTGTAAACACGTCTTATTCTTTTCATTTTATTATTATCCCTTTAATGCACGATGTCGTAAAATGTTCACACATATATTTTAACAATTCTGCAGTAAATGCTGCAGGATTGTTAAAGCTTGTGTGTCCATTTGCTAACGCTGAGCATGAAAGGGTTATACAATACTGTGTTTTAGGAGCTGTTGAAATATACCACAAGAGCAAATGAAGACGCAACTGCTATAGAGGTAATTTTCACGTGACCGATTTGTTGACTCAAGAACAAAGCTAATTATTTTATTCCAAATGCCACTTAAACAAATTGCCTATAATTATACGACAGGTGTGATGGTAACATATAAAATATAAAATCATCTGGATTGACACCGGTTTGTGAATTAGCACAGATCGCATGCTATTAGATGAAGTAAATTTCGCATGAAATTCGTACTCCATAGCTTGAAATTATATAGGAAAGGGTGCATTACAGAAGCCGAAAATACCCTTCTTCTGAAGTAAAATGTAATTTATCAGTCACCATCTGGCCTATACGAGGATTGACTCAATTTAATGATATTGACATAATCTATTTGATTATCAGAACTGCAACTGGCCAATTATCTTAATTAGTTTATTTCTATGATTACTGTTTGAAAGTATTTCCGTTATTATTCCGGTTAATTAAAACCCACAAATATAATTTAAAAAAGTATTACGATATATATGTCTGATGCCAATGAGATCTTTAGTGATACTCTTATTATGCAATGAGTTAGCCTTTTGGTTGGATCAACAGTTATTGATCCTGAATGGTTAGAAATGAACTCTATCATTCTTATCAATCGAAATACAAAGCAGACATTTTTTGTAGATAATATATATTTCTGTTAAAAATGGGGTTTCCTTTCACGGTTTTCCTTGTTGTATCACGTCAGTGTCAACCAGTTAAAATTTGTGAAAATGAAATTCCTATTGAGTAATGTTTTTTCTTCTTCCGTGATTAACTTTAGGAAGCTTTGTCTCAAGTTTGTGCGATTATTCGCTTGGCTAATGATACTATGCATGTGAAGAAAATTGTTGGATTCGAGGTTAGTGTTGAACAGATGTAAAAGATGCATTAAAGCGTTGTTTATACTAAAACTTTATATAGTATTGATTTTTCCTTCGGGAGAGGACACAAGAGACTATGTTGCGCACGAGGTATAACATGCTTTAACATAACTGGTGGTACCCGTCAACATATTGAAATAATAAGGAGTTTACCCACAGCCTAACCTACGACGGTAACGCTGTATTTACCTTTGTACATATAGGCTACTTACGTTCCGTCCTGCGAGATTGAATGTTTGCAGCCTATGTGCACAATGGTCAAATCTTCGTTGTCGTCGTAGAATTAGACTGTACGTAAACTCCTTAATCTCTCAAGACATTGTTATCATTATGAACAACTTCAATCTCAATATTTCAAATGATACAATCAAAACATCACATCACTTGTAAGATAAGGAGAAGCATTAAGATGGAGAGACAACTTGGTTAATGAAACTTGCTAAACGAAACATTTGCTCTTTGGTCTTCTGCAAGCTGGGATATAAAAACATCTAATGTTTGAACTGACGTAATGCCATTCGTTTTAGGGCGATCTTCCATTTGAAAGAAGAGGAAAAGTTCTTCGTATGGTAAGCGACAATGTTGTACTGGAAACAAGAGTCTTGTTTGATTAAAAATTCGTATGAATTTTCATACAGAAGGAAATGCCTTTGTACACACTAAGTATGTACATAGTCACTCCTTCTGTTATGAAAATGATTTGCGATACGAATTAACCTTTTTTCACTTTCAGTATCTAATCAATATGCAGATAAGCAAATAAATTAGCTGTTGAAATTCCAGAACGTGTTATATTTATAAAAACGTTTGCTCTATATCTAATCAAAACCAAATGTACAATTCAGTCCTGTATATATTGGAACATAAAGGCTGTGACGGAACTATTCCTGGGAGAAGTATGAAGCTATGCGATTCTATTCACCCGTTCAAATTTGCCTTCTTACTTTAAAGTGTTCTTCTTCATTCCAGGATTCTCTACTGTGTTGGGATGGTTCAAAAGGGAAAGGAAAAGGAAAAGAAAGACACGTGTTTCTTTGTGAAAATGTTGTTATCGGAACAAAAAAGACAGATGAAGCCTTTTATACATACAAATTTTCAATCAAGGTGCGACTTTAAAATCTTTTAACGTGAATGCGATGAGATCATTTTTTGTGTTACCCTATTGAGTAAAAATGTCTGTTGTGAAAGAGTCTTATTGATGTAGTAGACTGTATATTTCTTAACATACTACCGATCACAAGCGTCGTTTACAACGGAGAGTAATCAATTATTAGTTCTTTCAATCGTCATCAAGAGTGAGCTTGTGAAAAACAGACTTCCAAATTATAATCTTGACGATCACACAAAGGGAACAAATATTATCAAACTATTACTTCTATTCTATCGAGTAATATCGCTCACTGCATGAAAAGTTATGCTATCCTTCAACAATTTTATCAAACAACCTGGAGTTGTTCTACAGATTGGTTGCTTGGTAAAATCCATAATGTAAAACGCACATGACATTTTATGCCGTGGCTAGAAAACATTATGGAGTACCCTTCTTTCTTTAGAGTTCAGATCTTGGTCAAACTGAATATGTAGATGGTTATCCCTCCAGGTGGATTCTTTGGCGGGGTAAATCTGCATCAAACGCTTCTGAACAATATACATTAGAGGTATGGCTTCCACGATTTGCAGCACTGATGTCATTTTTGATTCCTCCCATTATTCTCTGCATAACAAATTTTATGAGTTTCATTTGGTAGCTTGTTTATTATCAATATCTTTTTCTACTTTTTGACTTATTTTTGCTTCTAACTCAAGTCAGAAAGACATGGCTAAGATCTGATATAAAATATAGTCATGGCTTACTGGTTAACACAATAATAACTTCTTGTTTTGCTTAGGCCAAAGCAGAATGTGAGAAGAACAGTTGGTGTATCGATATACGTGATATTCTTGCAAAACAACTCGCTGAACTGAAAGGTAAGTGAATATTTTCGCGTAATGTTTGGACCCAGTGTTATCTCTTATCCATGACCCAACCTTGAAATGTCCCTAGTGAAAATCAGGAAAATGGAGATAATCAGATGTTTTCCGCTGGTCCCATAGAGTTTTTAATGGGATATAAAACCTAGTTTGAAAACCTAGAAAATCTAGAAAAGCGTCTTTAAATTATTACATCTTTGTTCAACTATATTATATCACTCATGTATGCAAGTTATCTCTCATGCAAACTGCCATATTCATGTAACAATTCTATGAACTTTTATTAAAAAAATTCTCTAGATGTAGCAATTAAACGTCTCAGCACACAACGCCCATTATCCGTAAATCTAGAAGATATGCGTTTTGGACAAAAAACGCCTGATATTTCATCACCAGTATCGAAAGTCAAGCCTAAATTAAAGTCATCAAAAACTGAAAATGATATCTATGGTCAAAAAGAAGACGAATACGTGGCCACACTGACCGAAAAAATTAACGAAGAAAATTTAAATGTGGAATATGCAGACGACTTGCATGACCTTGAGGAGGAATACTTAGTTGCAGAATATCAAGAAATTGCATCGTCGCCATTTAGAAAGGTAGGCCAGACTTCTGAATGTATTTTGTCGTACTTGTTATGTTGATTTTCAGTGACCAATCGTTAGTTCAAATTGGTTAGTTTGCTAACTAAAGCCAGCTTGCTGCGTAATATTTTACATTAAGGATTTTATCAAACAACCTGCTGAAATCTGGAGTAACACTTTCAACAGGTTGTTTAATAAAATCGTTTAAGGATAGCATATCTTTTCATGCAGTGCACGTTGTGCCTGATTGTGGCTTTTTCTTCCAAATGGCATCTGAATAATAATAATAATAGAAGTAGAGTGTGTCAATAAGCTTATACAAACCTACTAATCTTTACTGCTTACTGTTTAGGAGTTCTTAGAGATTGGTAAACTTTACCGCATCAAAGATGAAACCAAAACGAAAGGAACGTGTAAAACAATCCTAAAAAAGAACGACTTAGTTTCAGTAATTCGACCTGGAAAAGCGTTGTATTTAGTAGAACCTGCTGGGTGTGAGGATTTATCTAAGAGGACATGGGTACCAGGTAGTTATTTATTACCTTTGGCGGATGAAGAAGACCAGGAAAACGAAATACAAGGTATGTTTTACACCTTACCCCCTTTTAATTTAGCAAGTACACATCATAACCAATATTGTTACGCCACAATAGCAATAATGACTTGTTAGTAAGACATCTTTTTTTACTTGTAACCATGACTTTGTTATACCAATTTCCAATAAACCTAAACGACTTGAGGTGAAATTATTACTGTTACTGTTAGTATGTGAAAACCTAGTAGGATCAAAATAGTTTGACATCTGACGCAATTAAGCCCCGGTCCTAGGAATTTCTAATCTATGTGTGCATACCACTTTTAAATATATTTGATCCATTTGTGTTTGTTTTTAGATCCCCCTATCGTTATTAAAGAACTTTCAAATACTACTGCTGAAGATGGTAGTAAGATTGTCTTATCATGTCATCTGATAAATGCGGAGCGTGTACAATGGTTCTATGAAGATCTAGAAATTACAGAAGCTGAAGGTTGTGAGCTTTCATTTAAAGATGGATTAGCTGAATTACATTTAGATAACATATGTGTATCAGACGAAGGTTCTTATTCAGTCAAAGCCATTAATAGCATAGGAGATGTGACCACTACAGCTCGTCTAAATATATCTTGTAAGTGAATGTTTTGCCTAATCATAGACTCATCTCCAGCTAGATGAAATTCTTCAACCAAGCACTCAGACAAAGCTCTTATCAACGAGGTTCTATCGATGTTGTTTAGACGCCTTATATATATGTGGAGAATCTCGCTACATTTTTATTTCTAATAACCTAATAAAAACAAGGTTCAACTTTATACCCATTGTTTTTCGCTTATGATTGTATTGTACTTCGAAATGTTAAAACTTAAATACCTGATGGTAACATAATGGTCACACACATTTAAACAAACCTGAAGCAAAATGCTTTAAGATTGTATAAGTGTGTGTGACAACTTGATGGGTTAAAGGGTTAATGCACGATTATTACAATTATTTTTCCGAAAGATTTGAGGTTGAAATAGAGCTGCCTTGTTTCAATAAACTTTCCCAATGGATGACGTGCTACAAGTTTAACAGAAGGTTGTAAGGAAGTGTCAACGAACAAGTTTAACAGAAGGTTGTAAGGATGTGTCAACGAACATTACAAAAGAATTCGGTAATTTAATGTCTGTCTGACACTCTGAGACGTTCTTTTATCTTTTTTCAATCTTTTTATTATATTTTTTGTAGTACCTGCCAAGATTCTTGACTCGTTTGAACCCGTTGAAGTTGCTCAATATGATAACGTATCATTTAAAGTGGAATTTAAAGGTAACCCTCTACCTGTGGTCAAGTGGTATCACGGAGAGAAGGAAATTATTGATCAAGGAAAATTTATAATCGAGACAAACCAAACACTAAGTATTTTAGACATTGCTGAAGTAGACATGGAAGATGGGGGAAAGTATAAATGTGTTGTAAAAAACAACTGTGGTGAAGACACGTGTTCTGGTGAACTCACTGTGAAAGGGCAAGGTTAGTATTATTGCGTTGTCAGCCCCCCCCCCTGTACCTAATGAAGTCTACTATCTTCTTAACATCTTTTTAGCTGTATTGGCTGAGTTGTGTTAGTGTAATTATCAGTTGATTATTGACCTGTCAGTTGAAACTGTTCTGGTTGAGTGGTAAGTGTGATTGTCCGTTGATTATTGACCTGTCAGCTGTAAACTATTCTGGTTGAGTGGTAAGTGTGATTGTGGGTTGAATATTTGAATATCGACCTGCCACGTCATGGTGATGACTAATGTTTCTATTGTATTGAGTGCAATAAAAACTGATATCTTATCATTGTGAATGTTTAGAAAAACTTGAACCACCTGGTGCACCAAATGCAACAAAAATAACCGATAAATCTGTGACGTTGTCGTGGAAAGCAAGTCCAGCAAGTGACGTTACATACTACATTATTGAACAGCGTAATGTTGATCAACGTACTGCAGAATGGACCGTAGCGAATGATCATGTCAAACTTCTGTCCTGTGTGGTCGAGGGGTTAAAAGCTGGCGAAGAGATGTTCTTTCGAACTATTGCTGCAAATGAGAACTGTAAAAGTGAACCAAGTCCAAGTCAAAAAGTTCTTATAGAAGGTTTGTACTGAAACAAAAGCTATCCATCACAACATACTAGTTTAATACCGAATAAATTCCCATTACAAAATACTAGATTAGCAAGATAAACTACATTGAAAGAAGTGTTCTCTATAGCTATCCATTTGCAGATTAGAACGTTTACGCCCAGTTTAATCTACGACGACAACGAAGATTCCATCTTTGTGTATATAGGCTACATGCATTCTATACTGCAGGATGGAATGCAAGTAGCCTATATGCACAAAGGTACATACAGCGTTACTGTAGCAGATTAGACTGTACGTAAACTCCATATTAGCATGTTTTTTAACGACGACATTACCATTCAATAAATTGTCTTTCCCCACAATTTTTTACCAATCAGTGATTCCTGTCAAAAGTAGATACATAAACCTTGAAATAAAGGTTTCTTTTCTACTTATAGCTCCCCGTCGCAAGAAAACGAAAAAGAAGAGCGCCAAAAGTGGAGAAGAAGACGTAAGTGAAGATGATGAAGTAGGTGATCTAAATTTCCTTTCTCCATCACAAAAATCTCAATCGTTACCTGGTAGATTATCACCCTTTTCTAACATACGCAACCGAAACAAAAGTGGTGATTCAAGTTCAGAAGATGAACAACCAAGGGAACGAGGAAAATCACCAAGGTCTCGATCAAAAAGTCCAAGTCCCTTATTTTCAAGTACAAGAAAAGGACGTTCAAGATCAAAGAGTCCGATGCGACAAGCGAAATCACCAGTTTCACAAGAAATGGAAAATGGTAAGTTACCCCCCCTCCCCCCCCTCTCTAGAGTAATAGTAAATATTACGGGGTTTCTTGATGTCGCTTAACCCTATTAGCCCTGGGCTTTTTAGGGCTCCTCATCCCTGGGGGGGGGGGGGGGGGTTTCCGCCCCCCCCGCAAAAATTTTGAACAACAAATTGTTTTAT